>PVJI01003812.1:0-117703 GCA_004026765.1 Micronycteris hirsuta | reverse complement strand
GAGCCTTGATTTCCTCATTTCTAAAATGGTATATTGCTATATACCTGCTAAGGTTTTAAATAAACAAAGTGAGGCAAAGCATTTCTAAGGAATGAGTGGTTATTCATTGAACTTCCATTATGTTGCTTCCATTAAAATTGTCTCTTTTAAGAATCATTCTCTCTTGCAGAGTTACTGAGCAGATAAAGTGGCAACAAGTGTCATTGGAGGATTTACTGCAGAGTAACTTATATTGCTACTCAATAGCATTACATTGTTATGTACGTCTCAAAAAATATGCTTTCCTTGACTTTGTTCTCAGCTAACAATGAAAGCGATGCTGGATATTTCTAAATATTTATTATTCTTATTTAAGAAAAGGAAGTAAATAAATTTGTAGGGTTTTTTTTTCTGACATGGAGTAACTCTCTCTCTCCATATAAAAATATATGTATACACACACACACACACACATACACACACACTTCATACTTCCAAATGTCAGGAGTCTTTAAGAATTGTCCCCTTTGCTCATCACAAAATCTACAGCAATTTACAAGAATGATTAAAGGATTTTATAACTTCAATTGTACGTTACCCATGTGCAATTTATTTTCAATTGTATATTATCCCATGAACATTTTCTTTACTGTATAAATGTGATAGTCACTTGACTTTTAAATGCAGTAAATATACAATCTGAACCTTTATGTATTTTGGCCTTGAAAAACCAGTTTCTGCCGTCTTCAGCCCTTCTTTGAAAAATAGCATCAAAATTGTTATTCTGATAAACATTGGTATCGAGCTACTCCTACAATGCACAAAAGTTATTTTTAAAAAGATGCCGGATAGAATGGCATTGTGAGGCAGTTGTGAAAGTCCCTTATTTTCTCCAAGAAAAGTTTCAGCAAATAACTAGTACTGACGATAGCTAATAGGTAAAAATCAAGAATGCAGCAATAAAATGGTAGTTTTGGAAACAGTCAAGTACTGTGTCTCATATTATAGTTTGGCTACCTCAAGGTTAAACTACTGTGCTTACACAATCATGCATTGAAAAAAATAGAAAAAAATAAAGAAAACATGGAACTATCCAAGCACCACCTAAGTTCAGTATTACTGATCCAATGCTCACGTGTTACAATTATTATCTGAAAGAAAGCTTTGCTAATCTGATGATCTGCAACCCTAAGTCTAGAAGAAGTAGATGCCTGCAACGCATGCTTAGCATCCTACCATCAGCAGCTAGAATCCACTGCTTCTTGTGTTTTTGGTAGAAATTTTGATACTATATGGAGTCCACTACCTTGGATATCTGTCATCAGTTAGTCAGGAAAAACCCTCTTTTGTTAACCTGTGCGGATTAGAAAAGGCTGATTCACTTTCCTCCTTAGGGGCTATGAGACCTCATTTACTCAACAAATACTTTACTTTAGACCATGAGATTGGGTTAAATTGGGACTTGAGGGAACAGAGAAAAAGGATCTGTAAAACAATGATCACAGTCAGGAAAATGGGTCCATTTTGTGAACTTCAGTTTACTTTGGATAGGTTCTCAGTAGCGTCCCTGTGAAAGATGGCATTTTTTCTTTACATGAGACTTTGCATTGCAGGTGAAAATGAAGGCGCTTGAATGTAACGCTTCTCTGGTTACAGCTGATAGCCACCCATTTGACTGCTCTCTACGTCTGTAATGTTTACAAATAAATGCTAGGGCTCCTAGGAGAGTATTTGGAGACGAGGAGACAGGGCAGTAGCATCACCTACTCTTTGGAGTTCAGTGGCGCATGCACTTGCAAAGACAATGCGAGACTAGACCGCGACGAGACCAAACGTTTATTAAGGGGTTTTCATTTCATTCTATATGGAAGACTACTAATATGTATATCAGACCAGCTGTTTGGTGTTGCAGCACTGTGCCCAGGTAAAGATTTAATTCATTTCTGCTATAGTCAGCAAAAGGCTGGGAAGCCTTCTCTGGTAGTTTGGATCCTGCAAAGAAATAAAACTAACAGTGTGTGTCTCTATATCTGTATTTATATCTATCTCTATTTCTACATCTATCTATACCTAGATCTCCATCTACAGCTATACCTTTACATATAGTATTCATAGACATACATCCTGTATGCGCATTATGTATCTATGTATTTTGCCATGTATAATGCACACATTTTGGCCCAAAGTTTTGAGGGAAAAATAAGGATGCACATTACATACGGGTAGTACCTGAAATACTTTGTATCTCTTCTAGTGTTTTGTAATTATTTGTTACAGACAATTTCTTGTACCATAATATGTTCAAAAATAAATGCTAAAATTCCTTTAAAATACAGAAAATACACATCTAAATATAAATAAATAAAAATTGGATTAAAAAATTAAAACAAAAGGTGTTTTTTTTCCTTGAAAATTTGGGCCCAAAACATGAGTGTGCATTATGCATGGCAAAATATGGTATATATCTCTACCTCTCTCTCTTTTGAGAAGGTGGGAGGGAGGGAGAGAGAGAGAGAGAAGATTGGTTAATTTTAAGAAATTAGCACACATTATCATGAAGGCTTAGTGAACCAAAATGTGCAGCACCGGCCGGCAGGCTGCAGACTCAGGGAAGAGTGTGGTTTGCATCCAAGCGCAGTCTGCAGGCAGACCTCCTCCTTGTCCGGGGAGGTCAGTCTTTGCTCTAGTCTGACCTTCAACTGATGGGCCAGGCCCACCTCCATTACGGAGGGCAATCTGCTCTACTTAACGTCACTGATTTAAATATTATGTTAATCTAATAAAAAAATTACCCTCTCAGAAACATCAGGAAAAATGTTTGACCAAATATCTGGCCACTGTGGCCCAGCCAAGTTGACACATAAAATCAACTATCCCACCATCTAAATCTTTCCCCATGAGCTGTGATTGGTTACCATAAATAAGAAAGGCGAGGTAGTAGTTGTTGGTATTTTAAATATGTCTTTCCTTTTGAATTAAAATAGGGTCCTTTTAGAGACCATACAACTGGTTTTCCGGAAGATGCTTAAGCTCGGCCTCTTAAATGAATTCACAGTTGTGATTGTTGCAATCCAACTATGCTTTTTTGAGTATCTGACTTCCAGAGCCCAAATATAGATTGAGAACTCCATCGCTAGGAAGGAAACTGTGAGTTTCTAGAGGGAAAAAAAAAGAAAAAGAAAATGGAAACTGATGTCTGGAGAGGGGCTCCCTGGGACTAGAAGTATTGGGTATGATGATGGAGTCACCCAGGGCAAGGTAGCCCTGCCAGTCTGGACTTAAAACCATCAACCTGGGAGGGGGGACCTTGAAGGAGCCTTCAACTATGTAAACTGAGGGGAGTTCTATTCAAAGAAATCACTGATAAAAGCACTTTACCTGCAAAGTGAATGCCCACATGTGGCAAGAAGACTTCTTCCCAGGATTTAGGATAGAGAGACTTCATTCAGACAAGCCACCATGATGGACCGTGGAAGATCCCATGGCAGATGAAAGCTTGTAACCTCTGACAGCAAGGCCCTCAGTTGTCCTATGAGCCGACAGCCCCAGAATCCTTCCTTTCTCTCCACACACAGCTTTAGCTGGGAGCCTGATTAATATTTTGACTCTTAGGGTGCTCAAGGGGTCCTTAGTCTCTAAGGACAAAGAGGGGGTGGCCATGGCAAGATACTGACACTAGATATAGCAGGTCATCAAGTTAATAAAATATGGGGAAAAAATAATTGTAGCTTCACCTGTACAAAGCGATGTGGAGTAGTTCTGAACCACAGCATCATTTCACCCACACACTAGTTGGCAATGCTATTTTTTACAATTTCTCTCATTTTACAAGTAAAAGTGATGACTTAGGTGCTAAATAACTTACCTGAGCTCACTTGGGAAATGGGAGGGGATGTGTTGATTTAGATTTTAAGTTTCAACATCTCAGTGACTAGATCTGCTTCATTCAAAATAAGTCAAAATGAGACACGATTTTCATAATGTGATTTTGTTATATTATCAAAAGTGTTACTTGTCAGGAAAGGAGATTTCTTTTTTTCTTGATCACTGTAAAGCATTTCTGCACTGGCCACTCGTGCCTGGTAGTCTGATTTTCACGAGTCTCAGCCTACCTACGGGTCCTCGGATGAGATCATAGATGCCCTTCAGCTCGTACGTTCTGTGTCATCAGCACCGTTTTGTTCGTGTGGGAGCTCTCATTTTATTCACCAGCATCCCTTGCAGTTAAAACTTTGGAATGTGGTTGTCAAAGGGTGCAGAACACTTATGGAAATCAAGGCCAAAAATACGCACTGAGAATTGATCTCTGTATAACTGACAAGACCACATGCCTCCAGGAGTTGCACCAATTTCAACTTTCAGTCACTGGTCCATAGAGGATGGTGCGTGAACCCATGACGGAGGATTTGATAAGATACAAACAGGGACATGGAGATTCTACACGGAGGGAAGAAACTCCTTTATGACTATAAAGAGAAGGGATCCATTCATCTGAGAAGGAGGGCTTCTTTAAAAAAGGGAATTAAATGAGCCATATATACATGTTTGTACTAGTAAATACATTTTAGAAAACGTAATCTATAGGGTAAATGTTAGACTGTTTATTGTATCTGGTGCCTTGTTAGCATTTTTTCAGAGAATTCTGTCTATAATGATGATATTCTTTAGGAATGCCCTGACATACTTAATATTAGATAAGAAACAAATGAAAAAACAATTAAGGAGGCCTCAATATCATTTTTCCAAATGGTGTTTTACAATGCTATGTTCTATCATTACAGTGAAAAAAAAATGGGGCTTCCTGGCTCTTCAGGATTATAAAGTTACAGTGCTTGCTTTCATTGCAAAAGATGAAATGCAATGGATTGTTAACTTTAATTACAACGGATTATCAGCTTTATTTGCAAAAGAGAGCATTCAAAAGATTGTCATTTGTAACATCAGAGGACCTTGCCGTGGTAATCTATTTAGCCAACAAGTCTGGGTCTTGACCCGTGGTCAGCAGGGAGGGATTATGATGGGGAAAAGGGAACCAAGAAAGATTAAATTCTTCTTCCCGTTATTAGTCATCTATCTTCCAATCACCTTAAAGCCAGAGGACAGGGACACAAATAGGGAATTCAGAGGTGAGGAAGGACTTAAAGGTCAGGTTACCTTAAAATGCATCTTTTGCCTAAGGCCTGCTGTGCATGGTGTAGATAACCTGTTCTTGTAAGAAATTCAACATGGACTTTGTTTTTTTGTTGTTGTTGCCTTTATGCTGTGTCACTAATGGCTCATCACATTTTATAGCAGCTTCTCCAGACAAGGCTTATTGGAGAATATTTTTATATTTAATTTCATAACCTAGACTATCACCGTCACTTTAGAGATGAATAAAATCAGGCTTTGAGAGATCGAATAATTCCCTCCAAATCAGTTCTGAAAGGGTGGAGCCAGGAACCCAGATTTCATCATTCCAAAGTCTCTATTTATTACTTTGCTTTATTGTCTGTTTCCTTCTTTTACTGTATGTGGAATCTAATGAAAAAAACTGAACTAACAAGCAAAATAGAGACAGACTCATAGATAGAGAACAGGCTGGCAGCTATGCGGGGAGCATTAAGGGGGTAGGAGGATGAAGCAAGGAGGTAAAAGGACTCATGGACGGGGACAGCAGTGTGGTAATTGCGATGGGGAGGGGGTATAAGGAGGCTAAATGGCAATGGGAAAAATACAATTAAAAAGTACAATAAAAATGAAAGAATTATAGATGCGCAGAAATTTTCACAAATAGTACATAAAGTTCCCTCAACTTCCCCAATGATAATATCTTATGTAACTTCTCAAAATCAATGCCAGGAAGTTGACATTGGTATGATAATACTGTTATCTAGACTGCAGGCAGCAGTCAGTCACTGTGTTTTTTTTAAATTAATTTATATTGATGTATATTTAGATGGACAATATTACATTAGGACTTTACATTAGGAACCAGTCTAGCAAAAGAAAATCATAGGTAACTGACAGATGGAGTCCTACTGCACAGCCTACGCCAAACACTAAAAATGACTTTTCATGATAAACGTAATCTCAGAGTCTTAAGAAAAGCAGGTCTTAACAAGTTGTGACCATGTGACATTAAATCGAAATAGTCACATCACGGATTCAATTTTCCCTTAAGAGCAAGTGTTCAGTGCATTCTTTAATATCAAGTGGTCGGTGTCAAGCTTGTTTTATCTCCAAGTTATAAAGTTCAGAAAGAAATATAAAAATCCATCAAAATGAAAATATAGTGAAATAGAAGACTCACAGATGGATGTGCGGTTTCTAGTAGATTCTCTGAGCCATGCACACCAGAGCTGCAAACACTTCAGGGCAGAAGCCTTGGGACCGATGAAAGGAAGTTAGAATTTCTACTTTTCCTCTCTGTTTTCATAGCCCCACCCAACAGGAGTAACCAGTAAAAAGTTTTTCCTAGAATGAAAAAACAGAGCTACTCAACTGATCTGAAAAAAGAGTAACCATATAAATATATTTTGCTATTTTCCAAAAAAAAAAAAAAAATCAACAAGGGCACAGGCATTGTGTTTTTTCAGCACTGGTAAATATTTGCTATAGGATTTCTGCTGCTGATGGAGAGGTCCCTATTAGTCAGTAGGTAATGTTTTTTTAGGAAACACTTGCAAAAGAATCGGTCCATATGATAGTACTCAGAAGAAATGGGTGGTTTATAAAGTACTCCTTATGCATTGGGAATTTTTTGAAGGATTGAGTGGATGTGTGGCGAAGGGAAGACTCCCTATATTGTCATCAATAAGGCTTCACAAGATACTGACTTCTTATTTTTTCAGGAAAAAAAGTTGAGAGGAAACGGGGGAGGGCGGATTCTCTGTGGGGACTGCACTGTGTCAGGCAACTACTTTCAGTTTTCAGGGGTTTTTCCTCCCCGTATAGTTATTTCATGTTTCTGAAATCAATGTTTTTCCTTCTTTGCTCTTTTCCCCGCCTTCCTTCTTTTCTTCCTTCATTGTGGCATGTGTCCTGTACAAAAATGATTTTACTCATAGCCCTTAACACAGAGGCGCCTTTGCTTTAATGTATTTGTCAATTCCTCTTCATTATGAAGGGGGCTGGAACGATAGAATGTACTGTGTGTTCTCAGCCTGACTATAGGACTCAGCACACTGTTAAGTTGTGCCAAAGTGACTTGTAAACAGATGAAGTCTAGAACAAAGCAAGGGTCAGGGAATCCATGTGTCTCTTACATGCCCTGTAGGCATCTGGATTGCAACGGGATAGGCGCATTTCTGGGGGCGTGAGGGGGGTGCAGGTTTCCCATCTGGGCTACCATGGTCTCACTTGCAATCTCAGAGCCCAGATCTCTGCCGTCCATGGAGAAGTCCCACACCGTGATCTGGGAGTAGCGTGCCATAACAGTGTCTTGTAATAGGAAGACCATCGACCTGACAGGGTGAGCCTCCCCATGGATCACTTAATATTCCCAGAGAATCTGGGCAGTTTTCTTAGCTGTAACATGTCTCCAGCGATGATGCACATATCACAGTATTGCTGCAAAGATTAAACAATGTGATGCGTGGTAACAGTTTAGCACGGGAGCTGACAAAAATGTAAGAACTCTCCAAATGTCACAACGACAGTCTCTTCCAAAGTTGTCTCTTTTCCTTTAATTTTCTAATCTCTCTGGACAATTTCACTTTCTCGGAAGCTCCTTTTCTCTAAGTTCCTTTCAGTAAAAGTTGTCTACAGTTCTGTAACTTTTTGCATCATAAGAATTTTGAATTGATATTTTTAAGTATAACAGTATCATATTTTGGAAGTGTTGTATCATCAATGGAGAAAACAGTACTTAACCTTGGAGGAAATAATCTCTAATAGTAGCATTTGAAATGGGATACCTTCCCTTGAAGAACCAGCTTGGCCTTGAAGACCTTCCTGACTCCATTATAATATATCTGGGAGACTACTGGAAGCTCCTGCTCTTCTGTTACCCATTAGAAACATCTGGGCGGCTTTAAAAACATCCTGATTTCTAAGCCCCACTGCAGACCCGAATGGAGACTCTCCAGGTATGGGCCCCAGCGATGGTAACTATAAACAAACAACCTGCCACCACACAGAATTCTTCAGTGTTGTTCTAATAGCCAGGCTGAAGAGCCACTGACATAAATAAGTGTTTCTTAATGATATGGTATATTGGAAACAGGAACTAGAATTGGGCAAACCTGGGGGAATTCATAAAGTATATTAATGCCTGAACACTAGCAAAATGTACTGGGTAACAATTTCTGAGAGGGGAGGGTGGTCAGAGACAAATATTTTTAAATAAGTATCTTGGCTGGTTCACAGGTACCATGAAGAGTGGTAGTTAGTAATTTAAAAATTCTGAAATTGCAAGCTCTGTCAGGTTTGCGACATCTGACTTCCCAACATCCCCGATGGGTTGTTCCTTTAACGGAGAGCTCCCTTTTAATTCTGGAGTCTGACTCTCCTGCTGCCTTCATGAAATATTATCACAGGACAGTGTGTCAGGGGCTTCGAAAGCCCTCGTCCAGCTCAAGTCTGCTAGTAACCACCTTCCTGAATTTTCCTACTTTAGGGTCTCTTGGGAGATTTTGCACATATCAGTCAGATTCTCTGATTTGTTCCTTGACTTCTCCAGGGATCTGTTTTCTTATCTGTTTAGGTACTGCTTCTTTAAGACCTGCATGGAGGATGGAACCGAATACATGTTCAAAGATTTTGACACAGAGAAAACCCTCCATTAATGTTAGTATCAGCCTTCTCTTATAATAACGGAAGTTGTTCTCTAATTCCTTTCATTGAAAAACACAAGATTCACTGAAAAGAACAAATTCTGTGCCATGAAAAACATTTAGATATTTTACGAAACATCTAAGTCTTATGTAGGAATATGCGCATGCATGTATATCATATCACCATGTTTAAAGTTATATGCATTTATAATTTTATGTACACATCACTACTTGTAGTTTTTTATTTTTTTAATTTTACCATGGTTCAATTACAGTTGTCACCATTTCTGCTCCCATTACTCTGTAGTTTATTGTTACGTAGTTTTACACACATTAATATCAACTACAAGGAGATATTGACTAGGGATACCATATCACCGGGGAATTCGTAAAGCCCAGGTGGAAATACAAATCATCACGCAGTTTTACAGATATGTAATGACACATGAGGTCATGAATGTAGGAGGCTGACTTAGACAGGATGATCTGGGTTAGAATTCTTGTTGAATGACTTCTTAACTGTGGAATCTTAGAAAATTTATCTAACTTCTCTGTGTCTGTTTTCTACTCTGTAGACAGGGTTAATAATGGATTTACCTAAATATGTTGTGGGATTTAAATGACATAACGCAGGTAAAGTACTGGGCCAAACAGAACTGAAAACATCATAGGTGCCAAGACACTGCGTTTATTTGTAAAGCACTTAGCTAACTCTATGGTGTAAAGAAAGCACTTAATAATGGGGTGTATCAGGCTGAACTGTGTTTCCACAAACTTCTTATGTTGAAATCCTAACTTGCAGCAACTCAGACTGTGACTGCATTGGGAGACAGGGCTTTTGCAGAGGAGCTGAAGTTCAAACGAGGCCCTTAGAGTGATCCTAGTCCAATCTGACTGGTGTCCTGATGAGGAGAGAAAATTTGGCCACCAAGATACCAGGAGTGTGAGTGCTCAGAGAAAAGACCGCGTGAGGACACAGAGAAAAGGTGGCCGTCTGCCAGCCAAAGGGAGAGTCTTCAGAAGAAACCAAACCAGCCGACACCGTGATTTGGACTTCTAGCCTCCAGAACTGCGAAGGCGTCTCCTTCGTTCAGTCCTTGTCTGATTTACATATTGTTAAGAATGCTACTGGACAACGAGCTGCTGCTTTTAATCACCATGACTTCAAGGCAATGCTTTTTCTGACAGATCCCATTGACTTAAAATGTAATCTATGGAGAGGGTTCTGCTAGGCGTGCCTCTTATTAGGTGGCTGTGGAGAGTAACTGCTCAGACACTTGCATTATGTGTCGCCACGGGACCACATCTAATGACTGGCCAGACCTTCTGCATGAAGACACAGAGCCCCTCCGGCTTCCCCGTCACAGCTTTCTAAGAGAGAGGCACGCACACAGTGTTGGTCTGAGAGCAGCGCTTTGAGAACGACTGCTCTGGATCCCACTGCTTTCTCTGAAGTGAGTGATCAGGTCCCAGGTGGGACTGCTCCAATGGCCTCCAGACACTCCCAGGTAGACACAAAGACTACGATAGTTTCAACTTCATAGCAGGGTCAAGGCGCTGAACTCTCCTTTCTCTATTTCTCCTCTACCCAGCTGCCAAGCCAGTTGCTCTGTAGAAAGACTTCAGTGAAGCAAAGCTATTTGGGAGAAACTTTGCTCCGAAACTTGGAAACCCTCTTTGTCTTGGCCGGTGCAGTAACAGGTAACATTCCTCTGTCCCGGAGACGTCGGTGTCCATTATTTACAACAACGCTTGCATTTCTGTTGACAACACAAGCGGGGGCCTCTCTGGTGGTGGTAGCCACGATGACAGCAAGGCACTCAGGGAGAAAGAGCGTGGGCAAAGGACTTCCCTTGGTGCGTCCTGCCCTACTTGGAGGGCTCCAGTTCTGGGAGAGACAGGAAGTTTACCACTGTGTGCAGTTTCTGAGATGGGTAAACAGGTCCATCCTAAAGGGGTCTTAGAGCAGTTAGGGTTTTTTTGATTGATGGAAATGACTTAGAAATGGTGACAATGAAGTTATGCTGAACTATTTCCTTATCAGACTTTACTAAACATTCAGAAGTGATGACTCCAAACTTAGAAAAAATTAACTTTGACTTTGGTAGTGACCAGCATCTATTTACATGTGGATATTCTACACAATAAACTTAGAGAGGTGATATACACTTAAGATGAAAACCAGGTATCCCTGCAAAACTGAGTTTAAATTCTATGCCTGCTGCTCTTTGGCACGTAAAACTGAATATGTCATTATACCTCTCTGATCTCCTATTTCTGATCTGTAAAATGGCGATAATGATAATTAATAACTGGGCTATTGTAATGATTCTGAGAAAGTGAGCACTTATCATTTATTATACTGTAATGTCACATGTGATGCCATTGAATAAGAATTTATTTTTATACGTCATAGATGTAATAGACATGAGCAAGTAACCTTCGTTTCATATACAAGTAAAGTATAAAACAGAGTGTATTATCTAATCCATTCAGTCAATATGTAAGGGGGTGTTTGGGGAACGACATAGGTTTCGTCTGTCATTATTGAGTTGTTATGGAACAAAATAGCTTTCTTCTTAAGCAGAGGGGTGGGGAGTGTCATGAACTGATTTAGTCAACAAGAGACACGAAGTGAGCAAGGCACACAGGAGAGCAGAACATAGAGTTGTCAGAAACAGTTTCTATTCCAAGAGCCTCATTTTTCTAATGTGATAATTGCTATTTATTTTATAGACTTGCACATGACATATCACCACTGAAAGTGCTTCTAATTCTGCTTTTATATTAACCTCACTTTTCAATTCTCTATCGACCTTGGGCAAGACTATTTTCCTCTTCACAACATCCATAGAAAAGCGAGTTCGAGTTTGCTTTAAAAGAAATTAAACTCAAAGCTATTCCCACATTTTAAAAGGACCTTGGTTGAGAATGCTAATAGCAGCCATTAGGCCTGAAATCAGCCCTTCCCTAAGAGAAAAAAAAAAGTGCCGGTTTAGTGTTATTTGATCAGAGAAACTAATAGGATGGCCATGAAAAAATGCGGCTATAGAGCTGCTTAGTGCAGGAGAAAGACTAGAGAGAAGTGGTAAACCCAGATCTACCATTTTCCCACTGAGTGAACTTGCGTGAATTCCTAAACCTATCTGTATCTCAGATTCTGCATCTGCAAAATGTAAATGCCAACCCGTATATTGCTTGACATCAGTTCCCTGTATGTATTTTCTGAAGCATTCACATGAAAAAGGGAAGGCATGGGGAAAGGAAGGGGAGGGAGTGGGGAAGATAAAGAATAGGAACGGCATATGTACTCAGACAAGAATACATATATGGAGACAACAGACAGAATACTTTATTTTTATTTTAATTTGTTAGTCTTCCCATGAGGATATATTTATTGATTTTAGGGAGAGAAGAACGGAGAGAGACATTGATGTGAGAGAGAATCATCAATCTGCTGCCTCCCATGTGCACCCTGACTGGGGATCAAATCCACCACCTAGGTATGCACCCTGACCAGGAATCAAACTTGCCATCGCTGAAGGCACGGAATGATGCTCCAACCACCTGAGCCATTCAACCAGAGCAATAAACAGAACATTGTAAAGGACTTGGTAGCAATATCCAGGAATTTCCATTACCACATCCATAACTTCTACTTGGAGTTTCATGGTTTGGGCTCCTTATGAGGTGTCCCTTAAGCTTATCTTATAGACAGCCATCAAAGCAAGAAAAGTGACCATTGATTGCCTATACTATTCCAAGGATGAAGTTTAACTGTACTGAATCAATGCAGTAAAATTATGAGTTAGACACTTTTGACCCCCAATTTTACCAGGTGGAACCCATGGTTAACAGAGTTGATAGGAAGGACCTGAGGTCACAGGATTGGTAAAAGGTCCCCAGTTGTCACCCAATCCGGCTTCCAAGTCTGTTTAGAGACTACCGCCGTTTTGGTGGCTGCACCTGCCAAGTCTGCAATATCGAAAAATAATTCAGCAGACCGTGGCAATAGGTCATCTCAATATCTCATAATGATGTACACCAGACAAGATTTTAGAACTTGTTTAAAAACGTCTCGTAAAAAACATGCCCCTCACGCTCACGCAGAGTTCCTTTCTGATGGAACCACTTGCAGCAAGTTCACAGATCTGATGACGCTATGGGCAATTAAGGCCTCAAAGAGCCCAGGAAGGATGCATACGTTTTCAAAAATAATTTTCACTGTAGCAGAAATGCAAATCAGTTGAAGGTACGATGTCACTCAGAAAGTCTGTGAGTCTTTTTAAGAATGACATTAACCAGTGACAGACAATTGACAGGGACATCCACTTTAGCGGAGGTTGACAGAGGACTGAGAAGTCTTCAGAAGAAAGGAAAAAAATCCAGCAGGAGATATGCATAATGAGGGATTGTTTTCTTTCTGTTCTTTTCCTTTCTACATTTTTAGACATGTCAATATATTTCCTTTTCCAATTTCTAATACAATACCTTGCTTTTATATTTATCTTTTCAGATCTTAAATAGTAATTACTACTTTGCATTTCAACAAAACACCTTAAGGAAATAAAACAGAGTTTATAAAATAGAACATATGGTGCCATCTGCAGAATAGTGCTGAGAATTTGGAGGAAAAGTGGAGGTGACTGCATTTTTTTCACATCTACAATGTGCTGAAAATGAAGAGCTTAAAGTTCTTTATTCTTGAAGGCTCTGAAGTCAGAAAATTTGCAATTGGCTTCTCATCTTAAAGCTAAAGGAGTGTGGATTAGCTTGTGACCAGATAATGCTAGGACGTGAGATCTGGAAAGAAAATTCTGCTGGTAAATTTTAGAAGTGTGGTACCTGGCACACAGATGGACCAAAAAGCTTACCGTTTTGCTCAGCTAGTCAATGTCAGAACTTGGACTGAAACTTAAGTCCCTGTCTGTCCTGCTCCATATCACTGTCACTTAAAAAAATTATGCCTTCCAATGGGGATGCAAAGTTCCTCTAATCACTTTCTGAACTCTATAATAGCACTATATATAGATAGTATTATTATGTATATTTAAACGACTTGTACTGTATAAACAGTTATAACGATAGTAATTACTTAATAGCAATATCTATTTTACTTTAAACTATATATACATGTAAAATTCAGTTGATTCTGTTGTGATACATGAAACCCATTTCCATTCAATAGAGCTGAGGTTTGCTGAGCATGTGGCAATGACTTTGCTGGGCTTTAGGACCCAGAGAATACCATATTCTGTCATATATAATGCACACCTATGTTTTTGGCTGAAACTTTTAGGAAAAATATCTTTTATTTTAATTTTTAATTCAATTATTTATTTATGTATATTTAGAAACAAAACAGATTATCATATTCCAGGGTATTATTTTGCATACAGTTAATGTCATTGTTTTCTAGAGTTATACTTTTAATGCATAACCATAAGTAAAATAATTAAAAACATTTATATAGATGCAGAATTAGTATTACCCACATATCAGGTGCATCCTTATTTTTCCCTCAAAAATTTGGGTAACAAGTGCACATTATACATGGCAAAATACCCGTAAGTTAAACTCCCACCTTCATCAGAGTCCCATTTCTAATCGATACATATTCTTGTCTTATAAGAATGCCTCCTACAACCTTGACTGTTTCCTTCAGTTGGCTTTAAAAATGGACCATAACAAAAATAAAATCAAAAAGAATTAAAGCAAGACAAGTTGTTCACAATGGATTTCTGCTCTATATTTGGTAGTGAGCTGCTAGGCCAACAGGTGTTCAGACCAGGGAAACCATGTCCCACTCACCTCTGCAGCCAATAATCTACTCTGAAGACACACTCCATGAACCATGGACTCATGAACCATAAAGGAGCACTCAGTGTTTGCTTTTTTATGAAGACCTGGTTCAGGAGCTGCGAGAAGCAACAGAGAATCCTGCTCACCTTCAAAGATAGTCGAGACAATATTTGGATTTCAATGTAAGATAAAACCCAAGCAACAAATAGGTTTTCTCAATATTCAATAGCGATGATAGTAAGAAGGAGGACATGAAGGAGCCCATGGAAAGGTTTTCATACTTTTATTCTCATACATGCCTTCCCCTGATGAGTAAGGGACGAGATGGTGGGGGGATTCGAGTGCCCACAGGAGGCTTCGTCTGCTTGCGTCCAGCCCTAGTTCCAGCTGCTAACACTAGTTCCACTGATTGTGTAAGAAAAAACACCTGTAGTGTTTCATAAAGCCACAGAAGAAAAATCACATGCACTGTGAGCTCAAATCTCTTTTCCAGCTTTGTCTCTCATTCTTCTTCACAACTTCATGGGAGAGAGGACTAGATAAAGTGGATTCTGGACACAGATGTTTGGGTTCTAATTTCAGGTTTCCTGGTTACCAACTTGGAGACCCGAGGTAAGTCATTTCTCTGGACCTCTTTCATTGGTGGATGAATAGTAGTGACAATGCTTCTTAGAGTGCCCACATTTTTTGAACCATAAACCAAGAAATACAGTCTGAAAACAAAACAAAGTACTTGAAATTAAGGCTATTTTGGAAAATCTAAGAAAGGTTATTGTACACATACTTCATATGGCTATTTTCAAAATCAATGATCATGTAGTTACCAATTTAAAATGTCAATATATTATAATTAATAAAAGAATAAAATCATAGGGGTAATGTATTTTGCTAAAAATCAGAGTCGGGCTTAAAAGCATAATATTGTCAGAGTTAGGGTTTAACTGTTGGCCTCATCATTTGCAAACTATGTGACCTAGGACAAATATGCATACGAAATCAGAGGGTCAGGACACACGAGTGTGGCACAAATAACACCTGCTTTTCATTACAAAATCATAAGCATGTCATTCTGTAACATAACAATATCACCTCAAGCGCACCATCTGACATTTTAGGTGAAATGTTCAAATTAAAACTATAAATTATTACCCCCATATTATTACCCTGCCAACCACATTCAAGCAGGCCTTACTTCTGCCAGACCCTGTATGTATGTATACACACACACATGTATTTATATAAATATATATTTATGTGTGCATATATAGTTTAATATTTAAAATTTGAATAGTCCTCATACTTACTTTATAAGGTTATTGTGATGGTTAATAGAAATCATACATATATAAAATGCCTGACTCATAGTCAGTGAAAAATAAAATTTATTGTTACTGTTATTAATAATCTTTGCTCCTATTCTAACAGTTGGTCATTTATTCTTGGCCATCAAGTTTACACTCTTATGGGGAAAGTATTATTAAATTGTTCCCTTCAACATTGAAAGTGTCCTCAGCAAACAATAAGATCTCATAAGTATTTGTTTAATGATTAAACAATTTATTTTTGGTAATTGGAACAATATTTGACCTCCTTTTACTATCATTAGTAAATTTTCAATTAGTTTGCATTACTATATTTAGAATGCCTACATATTAAATCATAATGCTAGCTGAGTACCCATGAGTAAATCATTTTCTCTTCAGCAGGCTTAATTTACTGGGGAAAATGAATGCAGTGGATAAATAATGTGATTTATTTAAGAAACATATGGCAAAAACTCAGTTATAAATCACTGGACTTAATTTTTATTTAAATGTTTGGATTTTCAACATCAGAACTTCTTTATGAACACCATTCCCTCTTAAGAGATTTTAAATATGTCATTTTAAAAGATAGATTTCATAGGTTCATTGTAAGTAAAAACAGTATTATTCATTTTTACATATAATTAAGTTTTAGTAAAATATCTTTTACCAGATAAGGTAAATTACATTACATTTACTTCTCTTAATTGCAGCTTGTCACTCCGACATTGCCTGAAGAAATTAAAAGCTCATTTTCAGTGCAAAAGACAATTCTTGCTAGGCAATTCTGCATATTATTTAAGTTGATACAGTAACATATTTCTTCAGGTCCAACACATGGCACTCCCAAACGGTGCCCAGTTGGTGTGGCCGACATGAACAGTGCTCCTGGGGCTGTCCCAGTGTTAGCAGTGACATTCTCACGTCTAGAGAAACCTCTCGGCCCTGAGCAACCTGGGACAGTTGGTAACCCTGACTGAACGAAGGGAAGAAGGAGTATTTCAAGTGATAACTCTCAGCTGGGGCAGCTCTGTCTCCCCGGTGGATACTTGACCATGTCTACAGACATGTTTGGTTGCCACGACTTTGGGGGAGTGCGGTTGCCACTGGTGTCCATGGGGTAGAGGCCAGGAACACTGCCGAGCATCCTGCAAAGCACAGCATGGGCCAAAGAACTGTCTGGTCTGAAATGTCACTCAGGCCCCTTTTCAGAAACAATGTGAGTCCCTTAAAATGCTTCCTTGTTGCACTAGGTTTGGTGCTTCCTTAGACAAAGTTCATTTCCATTCATTTTTTTCTCTTTTAAATATTGCTTTTTCAAGGAGGGGATACTTATTTGTGAAGAAAAAAAAAAGCCTTTTCTTTTCTGATACCACCATACATGAAATCAGTCTGCACTGCTGACGACTAAATCTCTGGTTTTTACCCCAGCTTTGGTCCATTAAACTAGCATCCCCTATTAACCCAATAAAGTGACTTCAGGAAATTGTTACGTTAAAGTCTTGCAATCACTCTCCGTAAATCAGCTCTCTTGGCCTTGGTAAAGTCTTCCTTAGTGCTATCTACTTTATTCCAAAAGGCTAGCTTTCATTCTCCCTGCTGGAGGTCTATCTGGGACCCAGAATTCATTCAGAAATTTACATCCCACATTTGAAACCAATCCAAAGAAACCCAGGACAATAATTCAAAAGAATATATGCACCCCTCTGTTCATTGCAGCTTTATTTACCATAGCCAAAATATGAAAGCCACCCAAGTGTCCATCAATAGATGAGTGGATAAAAAAGCTGTTGTACCTATAATACAATGGGATATTAGCAATAACAAAGAATGAAATTTTACCATTTGTGACAGCATGGATGCACCTAGAGGGCATTAGGTTAAGTAGAATAAATCAGTCAGAGAAAGATGAATGCCATATGATTTCACTTATATGTGGAATCTAAAGAACAATATAAAGCAACAACAAAACATAAACTGACACAGAGAGACAGAGAGCAGACAGACAATTGCCAGAGGGGAGGGGCTTGGGGGACTGGGTGAAAAAGGGGAAGGGATTAAGCAGTACAGATGGGTAGTAATAAAATAGTCATGCGATGCAACGTCCAGCACAGGAAATGCAGCCAGTGATATTGTAGTAACTACGCATGGTGCCGGCTGGGAACTGGAAATACCAGGGGGAACGCTTCGTAAAGTATAGGATTGTCTAACCACTATGCTGTACCCCTGAAACTAGTACAAAGCGATGTTGAATATAATCGAACATTTTTCATTACAAAAACAACAACAACTAATTCTTCTCTATGCATTCTGGTTCTACTTACTCCTTCGGCTCTAGATTTCCATTCCTGGGCTGAGTGTGGTAGACACGATGATGCCCTGCCCAGATTCCTCTTGGGATAGAAGCATTTACTCCTCACCTTCAGGTGACACTGGCTGCCTCGGGGCACAGCTCTGCGTCTCACTGGGTGTTGTCTCATCTCAGCCACAGGTTATTCTCGGCCGATCCGGAGGTACAGCCAGGTTAACTCAATGTGGGGCAGCCCTACAGGGCAATCCCTCTGCTGGCTCCCTGGAGGATCTGCCGAAGCCTCATAGCTACTACTTGATTGTTGGTCAGCCTCTCTCTCTGCCCGATTCTGCCTCTAGCACTTTCTTATAGGCATTACCTCCTGAGACATTCCCCAGCAAACCTTCTGCATGTAAGTCTCCACCAGAGTCCCCTTGAGTGAATATATTCTGAGTTGCTTATGGGTCCAGCCCCAAGTTCATGCAATCTGCTCTTTCTCAGACCTTTTTGGCTGAGTCTTAAATTTCGCCTTGTCTTGCCCCATTGTCAAAAAGCCTGCATTTCTATGATTGCCTCGGCACAGTGTTCATGGTGAAGAGAAAGACAAAGGCCCTGAAAGTCCTGAATAAAATTGGGTCTATCTAACTATGAAAACCACTCAATCCCTGAGTACTAAAATGCAGGCTATCAGTCACACAGAAGCGTGCTCATATTCATCCAGAATGGCAACTACAACAAAACTCAGACTGGAATGTCACATCCATCTCTGTTAGCACATCTGTCCAGCTAGAGTGGCATGCAGCTCTTAAAAAGCTCATAGGAAGCATTAGCGATATAAAGAAGATTCTTGGTGCTATCTAGACGCAGCTCCTCCTAGGTAATTAAACGTCACTTCTTACGTTACAGATGAACAAGGAATGACATTCCGGGTAACAGAAGTTCTGTACTACATGCAGTAAGTTCCAACCACACTCATTCAAAAAAATATCCCTAATATTTCTGTAATTGGTTAGTCCTGAAAGTTCTTACAGTGCCCCACCCCTATGCCACGCTTTCCCACTTTGCTACCACTCCTCCAAGTACCTACCACCCTTTACCCTGCATCACGAGGCCCTGCCTGACTTTCAATCTTCTGAGTCTCAAAGCACAAACCTGATTTCTACCAGGCACCTAGGAATACTGCTATCCTCCCATCGGTCATTCGGAAGACTTGATGACTAGGCAGCAGAACTAAGTCCTTGATTTTTTTTGCCTTATCTTATGTTAAGATGTCAAAAGTGGAATTAATGGGCCACAGGAAGGTGCCAGCAAAATAAAAGTAGAATACATAGAAAAAGAATAGAGGAAATGAAGTTCATGTTCCAGAGACCAGCGATTTGCTCTTGATGCACCTGATAAAGGTATATTGACCGACACAACCTAATTGCTTGTGACAGAAGAGACTTCTGAAAACCCAAATTGTGAACTACGCATAACTATCACGTGATGACTTCTCTCGAAAACTGGCTTCTCTCAATGGGCACAACAGACGGCGCACCCACTCCAATCAGAGCAGCTCTGCTTTACTTTCCTGGTCAAGTCATGGACAAGCCTTGTGTGTACCTAGTTCATTAACAAGCCCCTTCAAATGTGTCACTGTAATCCAGATTGAACCCTGCATTAACATGATTGCACCCGTGGTGACTTGAAGTTATGGAGAGGTCAGGGCCACTGAAAGAAGGACTTATTTCTTATGTCCCCTGATGGAGGAGGCCGTGGCCCAGCACATGGGGCTGCAGAGGAAATGCCAGGTTAGGTCAGGCAGACACAGGAGTGAGGGGAAAACCAAGGCCAGAGGCTTTTTTAGGGTTTCCATAGGAAAGGCAAAGAAGCATGGGGCAAAGAGTGCAGGATGGGCCAGTTTAAGTAATTCTGGCAGGCTTTGGGGCAGAGGGATTATCCTTAGCCATCTGGTGCCTGGCCTTGGGTGGCTTTAGGGTGGTGGAAATATTGGCTTGCTCGGAGATTTCAGTAGGAAGATGGGTAAGGGCACAGCCGTGACCGACCAGTCTGCACATGGAAGATACGTTCCAGGCAGGTTGTCTGCCACCCTCAGGAATTCGTGGAGCTGGCGGGGGTTGGGGGCCAGCGGGGAACATCTCTCCTTGGGTTTGTATGGCCCAAGGGGAGATGTCAAAACATCATCAGATATATAGAAAATTAAATAAAATATAATGAATACACCCCAAAGATTCACTTTTAAAAATAATCGCGCATGGTACCTTCCTTAAAACATGACAAGATGAAAGAGAACGCGACATTCTAGTTGTCATTGGCACAAAATCTTCTTTCTGTAACTGGTCCTGGAGAGGAAGGCCGTGCTCGGTTTAGAGTGAGAGGCTCTCACGAGCCACAGTCCAGAGCCTGGGCTTCGTGCATCCCAGGGAAAAGCAATGAGCGCTATGGGTCTGTGTGTGTTCCTGCTTCTCTGCAGACGCAAAACGAGCACCGTGAGGGTGACGTACAGCAGCAACCACATTGTAGAGAAGTGGCTTTTCCGTTATGGGGGAGCAATCAGGAGTTTGGTCTTCTCTTTGAATAGGTTTGAACGTATCCTTTAGATGTAATGTTTAAATTTATCCTTTCCAGGTATGTGTTGTGTGTGTGAGGTGGAGTGTGTGTGTGAGTGTGCAATCCAGCTGCTCATTGGAAGGTTGGAGACCTGGGCAGTTCCATAGGGAAGTTTTCTAAGGGTCAGGCATTACGAAAACCCATAATGAATTGGCCTGCAAAAGGCTCTCCTTGTGTGTTTAGTTTGCTTTTATTTTTAGTTTATTTTTGGTTTTGATTTGGGGACTAAATTAATTTTGCATTGAGGAGAAGTATCACCGGAAAGAAAGACATGGGCAAGACCAAACCCTGAGGATACTGTGAAGAATTTTCTGTAAAATCAGAGAGCAAAGATAGGGATGTTGAATACTCCATAATTAATTAATTTACCAAGTGTATATTGAGTTCTACAATATGCTAGGAGGTGATCTAGTTACTGGGAAGTATAAAAATGAATTAGTTAGAGCAAGACCCAGGTCCCTGTCTCTTCATGTGTACATTGTGCTGGGTGAGATAAATATATTATAAATCTATCTATACAATATGTATCATTGGTTTGTTTTATTTTAAATGTACACTTAATTTATTATGAGTGTGGTGATGTTTTGCACATATTTGACTTTTTTAAAGATCATATTGACTGCTGGTTGTAGGGATGCAATGGAAAAAGCAGGAAGACCAAAAGAAAAACTACCCCAATAATCCAGGTGAAAGATTAAGGGGGCGGGGATTAGGTTGTTGTGAGTGCAGGTGGAGCAGCAGGTGTATAAAGAACATTTTTGGAAGTTGGAACCTTGCGGGTCTTCCACTCCAAGGGTTCATTAAATTCTAAATCATAAGGCAGGTCTTTGACGAAGGAGAGGCAGAGAGGCAGTAAGGGAAGTATGGCTTTTCCTCACAGTCAATCCTCTGCTCAACATGGGGGATTCTATCAACGTCACAGTTCTCTCAGTGCTAAACAGTTGCTGACAGTGACAAGCATCCATTAGGAAGGAGAAGGCAGGAGACCGAACGGCAGCCCCGGGGTGGGTGAATCTAGGGGATCATAAGATGAACCCTGCTCTTCCCCAACAGGGACTCAAGGGAGGGGACTCTGGAAATGTGGGAATGGTAGGGAGACTGGCTCCCGAGACTGTCGTCAGAAGCAGCTCCTCCTTGGCCTTGTTCCCTTGTGTTTTCCTTTTTTGTCCTATGTCTGATACACTGATGAGACTGTTTCAGCACCTGTTAGAGGTGACCAGGGAGAAGAGCTGTCCTATGTTATAAAAGCATGGAACAGAGCTCATTAAAACACACACAGACTTATTAACTGGATTGTCCATTTCTTGGAAGCCAAACAGAGACATGCAAGCAAGACCAAGGCACATGTGTGTGCTTAGAGCTGAGATAATATTATTGTGAAAAACAGACTTTATGTCATGGGAATTGAGGGACATTTTCCCATAACTGGATTTTCCCTCTCATAGCTTGATCTTCAACTTGATATTACAGAACAAGGTAACATGTTTATGAACAAGCTGAGTGTCTGTGATCAGCCTTCCTATGAAATTAGTTTTGTCCCCAATGCCTGTTATCCAGTTGTTAAATTACTTCACGTCATGCTCCAAGGCTTATATAGTATACAACAATCAAACAGGAACCACACTTTGCATAGCATTAAATGCCAAATATTCTCTGACACTCCAGTAACTGAACTACAGCCAAAAAAGAATCTGTGTTTGCTGAGGTTCCTTGCTATCCTGATTGCCAAGTGAGCCCAGCCTGGGAGAGACTGGCTTGCCATGTGTCAGAACTATGTTAATATTGTTATTATTCTCTCTGAGTGAAGTATAGAATGCCCTTTCCCCTAAAAGTAGCTAATGGTAATGGATTACCATTACAATTTGGATAATTATTGCAGCACCAGTAACTGAGACCCCTTCATCAAATATTTATGTAACTATGCTGGCTCTTCCAGCAACACTGATTTTAAAGGTGTTTGGTGGACTGTTTCATAGGATCTTTGCTACCCAGCTGAATACTTAGTTCATATGCAGGATTTCTAAGCACTCAGGTGTGAGGAAAAAATAGGTCACTTGATAAAATTTTACTCACAGATCGATGAGGATGAACCAGAGGGTGTTTACCTGGATGAGAACGCGCCCTGCTACTTCGATTAGCTGATATTCCCACATGCTATACTCAGCTGGCATGGTTTCTCCTCTGTTTTTGCATCCAGATGCATATCAAAATATAAAGGTAGTACTTTCTAGTACAATGAAAGGAAAAAAAAGACATTGCAAAAATACGTGGTCATATGGATGGTCCCAATGGAAATTCTCTCTGTCTCCCACATTACAAATGATATATAAAAATCCATTTGGAAGTTTCAAGCTCAATATCTTAGCCATCTTGCATCTTGGGAACTGAAACCTGAGTTGTAGTCTAACTTCATAAATAGCTTCGTGGTCTGTCATAGACTTGCTGCTCTGAGGATTCTAGACAGATCGAAAGGGGAGGTGAAGACTTGTCCGAAGAGGGTATGTGTGGGGCAGGAGGAAGTATGATGTCATGAGTATTTGAGTGGGACTGCGATAGGAATGAGAGGATGCAAACTAGTAAACATTTCTCATTTTCCCAGGTACAGTACAAGGACCATCTCATTGCCACAATGCAGAAAGCGAAGGTCTGATGCGAATGTCTCTTTCAGAGAGTAATGCTTGAAAACCTACACATATTTACTTAAGAAAGGGCCGTAGGGTTATGTGTATTCTTTTTAATAAAAGTCCTCCACAGTGGTTATCAGGAAGGAGACAGACCATTAGCCTTCATTAGCAAATCAGGGCCTAAGCTAACCCTGCTTTCTGTCTCAATAGAGAAACTATGACAGAGTCCACGCCACTTAATCTGGACCCAGGTAATAAGCACGTTTTAATTAAGATCCCCTGCTGGGAACCAATTTAATGCAATATATATAATAGGATTTCAATTCTGCTTTAGCGTCTTTGTGCTAGATAACAAGAGTGGCTGGAGAAGCTTTATGCCACTAATTTCACAAACTGAATACAATCTCAGTATCTCAGCATGAGTATTTGAAAGCTCAGAAGAGAAAGAGAAAGAAATAACATCAACTATTTTAGAATGGTGTAAAGGGAATGGCTTTGAAACTCCTTTTCATCAGTGTCTCATTTCTGGGAGCTATGTTTAAGCACACTGTTGACAGAATCAATTGATCTCGTCTCTCTTCGTGTAGGGTATCTGCAGTTGTTCAATATTTCTTGAATTACAAAAAGTGTTTTTTTCTCAAAATTTGTTTTTGATCTCTTTAAGGAGAATGATTTGCCCTAGTATGCTAATTTAAAGGACAATAAAGTACATAATTAAGAGGTGGTTTATAAATTTAGGGTGCTGGATATTTATCGTTAATGCTTTATGTTTTGATTTTTATGACAACAGGATAGTGCAGTGTGACCAAAAGTCAGACAGTCATCTGCTCGTTCATTCATGCCCCCATTTACCCATCTGTCCATTCATCCACTTATCAATGACCCATTCATTTGTCTATTCAGTCATTTATTTATTTTCCAACCTTTATCGGGCATCAACAATATCCTAAAACATTGAATAAGTAATAGGTATTAAAATAAATGTAAATAAGTTCATATGTCAGGATGCTACCCTCTCTGCAGGCTGTGAGCACTGCAAAAGCAAGCTACAGGAGCAGAGTCTGTAAATGTGAAGGGCATTAGGACCCAGTGGAAGACCCAGGGGAGTGGACACAGGATCCTAGAGGTAGACTTGACTGATAATGTAGTAAATGGTTGCGAGGTGGCTTGGACCAGTGAGAACAGAGTGGAAAGTTATTGCAATTTAGAATTCTATATAAAATATTTTTCAAGTCTCTCTCTCCAAGTCAGTTTTAGTCCAGGATAAGGTTATCTGTCTTCTAAGGTATAGAATTTTAGCTACAAGATAAAATATTCCCAATACCTCTCTCTCTGTCTCTCTCCCTCTCCCATATCTATCTATTATCTCATCGTTTATTATCTTTTTCTGACACCCTTAAGCTTTCTGCCCTGCTTTTTTGCTCTTATTCCCCAACCTCCATTTATATCCTAAATATTTTTTCAGGTTATCTTTTTTTGCGGGAAGGGTAAAATCAAAAGCAATGGCCAGGATCTCCCATGAGTGAAGGCCTGGTGTATAAACTAAGAAAGGTAACTACCCAAAGGTTTACATATTGATGATCTTTGAGGATTACAGAAGAGTTGAATAAGTAACCCGGATTCATTTCCTTTGCTGGGCAGAGATTGCAGAAAAGTTCACCGCAGTGAACAGTGACAAATGGTAACCTTGACTTCAATTGCGTCACATTCTTGGGAATCATGCTAGGTGAGTTAAATGGCTGTTCTTCATTTAATTAAATATTCCACAATCAACTGCATGTCTAACAACATTTAGCAGGACATCTACCAATTATTGTACAATATTTTAGAAAACATTATATATTTTAAATTGAGTCAGTGCCGTTTGATTCCTTACCTCAGACTCTTAAATTCCATAGATTTCCTAGGCCAGTCAGAAAAGAGCTATTTAATAAACATAACTAATTTGTGTTCTTACTTCTGCTAATGCAGATCATGTAACATAATCCAAACAATTCCCGAGAAGTTATATTTTGCAAACAAATGTGGGAAAAAGTATCAGCTTGTCAGAATGGAATTTCTTTCAAACCCATTTCCACTACATTAGGGAGCCAACAATTATAAATGATAACCATACATATTTATATAGTCATTACTTTCCAGTAGTATGTTAATCATATCATACTAAGAAAAGTTGGCATTGAGAAAATCCCTAAATCAGTTCAACCATGAACATGTGAAATTTTGAACTTGGGCTTTTTTCCTCCCAAGTTCATGTGACTTCAAGTGACAAAGTAAGTGTTATGCATTTGTCTATCCATTTGTGAAATTTTGACAAATGACACTTTAATGTCTACATCTATAGACATTCTTTCAAACCTTGCCAAATGACAGGTAACAAAAATTAAAACCAACCACATTAACATTGCTAAAGCTCTTTTGAATATTCAACATACCATTCCAAAGCTATGCTGCACATGGATCATTGCAGCTATCCTGCGGAATAGCTACAGTTATCTCCATTCAACTAACTAAAGGTTGAAGAGGTTCAGTGACTTGCCCAGGGTGATTTCACGTAGACCTGATGTCCAGCACTGGTCAGGGGGACCCTAAGATACATAAAGCTCCATCTCTTGCTTGTCTCCATAAAGCACCAATTTTTCTTCCCTCCTATATGCCATCTCAGAATTCTAAGCATTATCCTGAATCTGAAAGTCATGTACCTTTGCCTCCTGATATTGCCTGGAAACTGCTGCTCCATCACCCTCAGCACAGACGCCTGAAGACCCACCCTGGAAACCCGAAATTCTCAGCCAATTGCAGTCATTATTATACCTGAAAGCGTTCATTGGCTGAATTGTTTGTAACTTGTATGTGAGTCTTTGTAAATGGTTGCTGGTAGCTTGGGACAATAGCGACAACAGCAATAAAACACGCTTTATAATTGAAAGAGTGTGCAGTCTCTAGAGGCAAAGGAACTTATAGAAACTGAAACTCAATCCTCTCTCTCCCCCCCCCCACTCTCTCTCTCTCCATACCCCCAGCCTCTCCCAAAATAGTCATTGATCTATCCCCCTTTCTGCTTTCTGATAGTCTGGCCACCAATGCGTAAGTAAGAACATGCCTGCTCCATGCCTGATTTTCTTCTTCAAATGACCACCATCATCTGATTGATTCGGGAACATTTTTTTCTTTTACTGCAAATTATTAAGAGAGCATACACTTATTTCAGTGTTCTCCTTTCTATTCCATTGATCTATATGTCTCTCCCTCTAACAATTCCACAGTCCTGTCTAATGTAGCTTTATAATGCTCTTTGAAAGTGCGTAGATTGATTTCCTCCTCCTTTAAGCTTCCTTTTCAAAATTGTTTCAGCTATTCTAGATCATATGTCTTTCCATATAAGTTTTAGAACAATCTTGTCTCTATCCACAAAAAAACATTGCTGGGGTTTTTTATGTGAATTGTGTTAAGCCAGTATATCAATTTAGGGAGAATCGACATTTTCACTATGTGTATCTTTCAATCAATAAACACAGTATGTTTCTTCCCTTATTAAGCTCTTCATTGGCTTTTTTCATCAACATAATGCAGTTTTTAGCAAAAGAAAAGGTGATGAAATATAGTAATATAGTAATATGTTTCTCAAGGACCATCTTTCTATTCCTAGAATAGATTTCACTTTGTCAGAAACAAAATATCAAGAGAAGTCCATGTTTTATCTTAGCTCTTTCTATGTATTAACTTGCTTGGTCCCATCAGCTATGACTAATGTAGACGGAACCTCGAGGGTCAGGTGGTCTCAGGGCATCTTCGGGTCGCTCCTATAGTGTATCTTGCATGTCACTGACCATTTCAAAACAGAAGAGGTGGAGCCAGCCCTCCACCTCCCAAAACAATTGCAAGTCAGCTCATTTTACTAGATTCCAATACATGAGCGTGAAAAGAAAGAGCTACTAATTTGCTAGAATAGCAAATGAGGTCATTGTGTCTGATGAGACTTTGTATGTTCTAGAGACATTGGCCTTCTCTTCTGAAGATCACAGACAATTATTACAACATTCTGGGGAGGCATAAAGTTGCACAGATTTTCTGGGTACCGATGTTCATTGAGTCAGTCTTGCTATTTCAAAATATACTACAAAAGTGGCTTTAATCACCATCCTAAGTGAGAGAGATGTAGCTATTTAGACTAGATATTCATCAGCTTATTATTGAAAGCAAGTTCAGAACATTATGCATAAATGCCACACTATTTCAGACCTTAAACAGCTTAAATGGTTGTTTAAAAGTCTCCAGCCTTCTGGAGACAGTAGAATCCCCTCCACTCTCCAGTCTCTTCACCAACTTCCGACAGTCTTTAACTAATGCCTGTTTCCCGAACCCCCTCCCCCACCGCCCCGCCACACATCACTTGGTGACCGTTTACAGTGAGTAGTGGGCTGGCTTAAGAGCTCACTCCCAGGAGGAGGGAGTGTAGCTGTCCTTGAGTTGTAAGGACTCAAGGGGAAGTTCTGATAGAAATGAATACCATTAAAAAACGCGCATGAGCATTGTTGACTCAGGATAATTGAGCAGAGGTCCTAAGCTCCTGAGTTGAGGGAGGGAAAAGTGAAAAGGCACCTTTACAATGCACCAGAGAGAAAGGCCAGGGCACGAGGCTCCGGCAAGTCACGTGAGGATATGCTGGACCCGCTGTGTCTACTTAGCTCCTTGTGCCAGATTTTAGCCATAGCTTGCTCGGACGCACTGCCAGTGTGCCGGCATGGAAAACGCCGCATGCTCTAAGATTTTAGTTTGGGGAGGTTGTGATCCCAGAGGACATCAGACAGCTGCACTTGTGGGAATCTCACCACAGTGTGGATGTGGTTAGCAAAGGGAAAAATAAAATGTTTATGTCCTTCTTTAACTAAATAAAAGTAGATAAGGTTACTTCCTACCCTAAAATTATACACCACTATTTTTTTTTCAATTTTTTTTTGTTATTGATTAGAAAACTGATGGTCAAAGAATTTGAGTGTCTGATTTAAAATTCCAGGATTAGCTTGGCAAGTTCAAAACTATAACTGAGTTTTATTGATTTACTTCCTTGTGTTTTTCCCTTTAGGCATACCACCTAAAATTTAAAAAGAAAATGCAAACAAAGAAACAACAACCTTCCAATTTGGGGAAAAAATACAATAGGGAGTTCACAGACAATAATCTAAACATGTTCAATTGATGGTCTATTGAAAAATTTAATTTTTCAAGGCTCAACACAGTTTATATAATTTTTTTATTACATTTCCCACTGTGTCTATGTTCGGTTGTCTCAAAATTGAACACAGAAAAAAGAATTTTCATCTGGTGCCTCTTTTCTTTTTTTTTTAAATTCCCTCTCTACCAATAAGACCCTGATATTTCGTGATTTAAAAAAAAAATGGTTGGAATGGGCTATATCACTTTTTATTTTTTTTCAGGCAACATGAGATTTGAAGTTCCTTTATTATATCACTAGTTGGGGAAAGAAGGAAAAGGGTACCTCTGCCTCCGTGAGGGCTGAGATGGTCATTAACCTTGAGCCTGACCTGCAGGGCCAGATGTGGGGGTAGGAGGGTTTGAAGTTTGAAGGTGAGGCCTGAAAGGTAGCATGAGGAGCGCTACCCCAAATCTGCTGGAACGAAGAATGCTTTTCTCTTTTTCTTTTTTTGTTTCACCTTAGAATCAATTTATATTGCTTTTTGATTCCAGAAGTACTAGAATATTCGTGGATTGTAAAGTAATTCAAAGTTGCCACCTCTAGGAAACTTAGAGATTACCAAGAACTGAATCAACAG
This sequence comes from Micronycteris hirsuta, assembly GCA_004026765.1. NCBI lineage: Eukaryota > Metazoa > Chordata > Mammalia > Chiroptera > Phyllostomidae > Micronycteris > Micronycteris hirsuta. Next base: position 88,543 of record PVJI01003812.1, on the reverse strand, counting down.
GGGAAGGAGACATTCTAAGGGGCACAGAACCCCGTTCTGTCTGGCCCCAAGGTGCCTTTCTATCAAATGTTCCACACTCCAGGCCTTGGTTTCTACCATTTCCATGGATAATCTCATTTCTTGCAAATGAAATTTTATTCAGATGCATATCAAAATGTATTGAAATATATATCAGAGCTTTGCTCTGCATCTACCTCTTCATAACTTCCCTCGCACTGAAATGGCTCCCTGATCAAAGCCGCTAAAACTGTGTAATTCTTTTGTATATTCTCTTTGTTCTGGAAATCTTTTCTGATTGTACTTACCTCCTCATTTGGAAAGCTTGTCACGAAGAGGTCTCATTTCTTGTCCTGATCTTTGTTTTCTCTGCATACAGAAATAAGGTCTAATCTTCCATTTTTATAGATTTCATTTTCAAAACACTTGTCATTTGCGTATTACCTGTTGGCACCCTGAACTTCCTTTCTAATGCTAGATTTTAGCTTTTGCATCTGAGTAACTGACATTTAATTTTTTCACACAGTGTTTCTCCCTGATGTCGCCTTCCATATTAGTAGCACGTATCAAATTCGCCTGATTTATAAAAATAATGGACAACAGGAAAAGTAACTACAGGAGTGATAAGTGGAGTGTCATAAAAGTGTAATGAAATAAAAAAGGATAGAGAATCTTAAAATGAATATCAGAAGCAGTACATGTCTAGGGTTAGCTGGATATGGTTGAACTTAAGCCAGTTATCGATATGTTTGATTTTGGATCAAAGGAACAGAATTAAGGGAATGATACAAGAGGCTAGTACTATATTATTTAAAACCACATCTAAAACATAAGGTGAAATCAGTGATATGTCATGTTTTAGTTTTCTAGAAATAGATTACCATAATAATTTGTAATTCTCATATTTACAATTTACATTTTTGAATTTTGGCTGCATTTTTACAAAAGTATTACTTATGAGGTGGGCAACTTCCTGCATTATTTAGCTGAGTTGGTGAACATCAGCACGGCTCCTTCTTGCCAGAATTGCTCATGTTGTTACTCTTTTAAATGTAGAAGGAAGACAGTATTTTTCTTTCATTTTTGTGTGTGTGAAAACTAAGGCTCAGAACTTAAGGTACCTCTGTAAAACCATATAATAAAAAAAAATAGTAAAACCTAAATTAAAGTGCAAGTTTTGCTTTTAAGTAAGTTTTTCTCATTTCTTGATTCTATTTTATATGGATATAATTAATGCAACCCACTGAATAGGTGGACAGCTTTCCATAAGATGCCAAAGAAATACTAACATGCAGGGAAAGTAATGTAAAAGATGACTAAATGATATACAACACTCTCTGATTCTCAGCACTTAGTGAGAATTTGCTTTTCCTATCTCCCTGCACTATTTTCCTCACTTTGAAACCTTTCCCTTCTCTTACCCCAAACACCTAAAATATCATTAAATCCAGCTCATAGAGGAGTTCTCCTCTTTCCTTCTTCCCTTTCTAATTCAGCATTTTATTATGCAGATTACTTGAGTTGCTACATTTATTTCCACTTTCTCATCCCATGCATACATTAATGTTTGAAGCCTCTACCATTCAAAAGGACAAGGGAGTTGATACAGGATGGAAGGATCATTCTTCCGTAGACACAAGGGAGGAGGATATTTCACACACTTATAAGTCATCTGCAAAGCTCTTCTGCAAATATTTGGATGTTGATTGAGGAACCCAGAAAATGCATTCTGTGGATCCCTCATTGCATTCTGCAAAATGATCGCTTTGGAATATATTAGTAAAATGATTCAGGACAATGAATGTTAGTCCTAAAGTGATCACTTCATCTCTGCTCTGTTGAGGTCTAACACCTGCATGATGGGGCATAGCTGAAAGTGGGGGATAGAAACAGTTACATGAATTTAAGCATCTTCCCAGAGGAAAGCAAGCAAAGGGAGCAGCATTGTATCTCCTCCTTGAATTAAATCCAAGAGAGTTAAATTTTCCAAGTTGGGGCATGGTGATCAGGCACTTAACCTCATCAAACATAATAACCTTCCTCTTCAAAATCTGGTAAACAGCCCTGGCTGGTGTAGCTCAGTGGATTGAGCGCAGGCTGGGAACCCGAGGGTCCCGGTTCGATTCCCCGTCAGGGCACATGCCTGGGTTGCGGGCCGGGTCCCTGGTGGGGGCCATGTGAGAGGCAACCATACAAAAAAAAAATCTGGTAAACAATGCCAATCTTGCAATGTGCATTATGGATACATAGGGTGGATCCTCAATAACTAGTATCCTTCACCTTTATCTTCAAATCCCAATGAAGCTCGTACTGCCTGTTTTCAAAGCCTCTCAACAAAATTTCTTTGGCCAGAAAAAATATTTTAAATAGGTAACATGTCAACAGGCCAGCATGCTGTCTCTCAGTGTGTAGAATAATGCTTAAAGAACTTTAGAAAATTGTTGTATAAGAAGTTTTTGGTGGCAAGGAGAATTCCATCAGCAGGGGTGGGGAACAGAAGGACAGAGCTGGGAAAAAAATACCATGAGTGAAGAGGAAGTTTTCTCCACGACAGAAATAATAATGAGGAAGAAAGGTCAGTCCCCAATAAGACTTCGGTGCTAATATTAAAGGCAAAAGATGTGCTCCTGGGGTATTTGTTACTGCTGATATTGCTGCTCTGATTTTCATGTCCCCTGAGCATCAGTATGGCCGACAACCTGATGCATTCAGACGTGGCCCCACAACCTACTGAACAGAAAACGGGGCTTAGATAAACAGAGCCTTATCAGTTATAGATTTAAAAAATGGGGTGGGGGTTGTTAAATTACATGCTGAATCACCAATCCCTTTTAATTTGGAAAAAAGTGGATTAAAAGCTCTCATTGTTTATTCTGGTGTAGTAAGCCCAGAATTTGACGCAACTGAGTGTCAGATGTGAGCAAAACATCCTCATCATTACGCTGCTTCCTGTCTCCCGCCCCACAACCCTGCACAGACCCTCGAGCCTCTCTCTCCCGCGGGCACCTAAGTTAGAAATGTACAGTCTCATCAATCCTTCCTCACCTTCACTGGTCCCTATCCAACCAGGTATTCCTCAGTCTCCCCGTCCCTTTCCCTCCCGTGGCCTCCTCCTTAGTTCATAATTTCTCTCCCCAATGGTTACTTCACTGGCCTTTTTCTTGGGATGGCCTTTTCCAGGTTGTCCCCTTAATCCCTTAGTCGCTTGGAAGAGCTGTCCTTCTAAACCTAAATCAGACACACAACTCTTTTGCTTGAGCCTCTTCCATGGCAGCCAACGACAATGTACAATCTGAAAGCTTTAGAGCTCTGCCACATGACCCCCTTTCCAGAATCATGTAAGGCCATTTACTTCTATCACAGCCTCTTTGCAGCCAAGCTGAATTGTCTGTCTGTCTCCCTCCAGCTGTGAGGTCTCATGCTTCTCCATCTGTGCACAAGACGTATCCATCTCCTGGGATTCTCCACGCTCACCAAGTCTGCTTGGAAAACATGTATTTATTGTCTTTTTAAAATCAGCTGTTTAATATCTCACTCTTTTGTGAATTGTCTTTCACTGTTTATTGAATTTATTAGGGTGACATTGGTTAACAGCATCATAGAAGTTCCAGTTGTGCATTTCTATGCTACATCCTCTGTACGTTGCGCTGTGTGCCCACCACCCCAAGTCAAATCTCCCCTCACCGTATATTATTATTTGTTATTATCAGCTTATTTAATATCTTACTCTTTTGTGAATTCTTGAATGTCGTTGCCTGCCACCAGAACCGCCCCCCCCGAAATAAAGATAATATCACGCTCCTTTGAGCAATACGGCATAGCAATGAGGCACCTGGGCTGTGTATTCAGACAGCTCAGATTGAGCCAAGTTCTTTTCACATAATTTCAGGCAGATAAGCCAAACTCTGCGACCCCAGACGACCGTCAGGAAAATAGGAACGAACGCAGTGCACCACCAACGCCATTGGGCTGCTGCAAACGTCTGATGAGATTACATTTGTGAATATTTATTCAGTGTGTGGCACAGATGAGGTGCCTAATAAATGATTGCTCATTTTATTATGATTACTGGACACCACAGATCGCTGGGATAAATGTTGATGAGCATTATACAATAATGACTTGTTTACACGTGATTTCCTTTTTAAGTCTTCAAGTTCCTCTGAAGGAAGGAACTACATTTTCTGTGTTTCTTCATTTCTGTACCCTGGTCCCAGCACCGGTCGAGGATGCAATGCTTTTTGAATGCGTGAATACATTTTTCTAAAATAAGACCTTTTTTTTTTTTCTTGTGAGATTCTCCTTTATTGACATTCTCATCCCCTGAGACAAGATATTTCAGGCAGTGGTATTTTGGAAAAACACAATGGTGCTGTACTTTGGAAAGACACTTCTCGGAGGCCACATTTCAGGGAGAATATCTCAAAAAACAGTTTCCACACAGCAGGCTGTTCGATTAAGCGGGATGCCCTTGGTCCAAAGGCCCAGGCAGAAGCCAGTTTATTGCCTGCTAATATCTGTAAAGTATATTCTCCTAACTGTGACCCACTGGTATCTCCAAATCCAATAAAATCCAATTACCTTGACAACATCTACTAGTAAAAGGAGAATGATTAGTAACTAACTGGTTTGTTGTTGTTGCTTTTTTTTTCATCAAATACTTTGAAAAAGACCACTTGCTATCTAGAAATAAAATAATATTACCCAACTGGGTTTTACAGGAAATAAAACTTTGAAATAAAGAGGACTGGGAAACCTAATTCACATTAGAAACAATTCTTTGGTGTTTTCTGGATGAGAGTTACTAAAATTAAATTATTGTACACGAGAACCATAGAAATGTTCTTACGTTTTGATCCAGGAAGCTCAGTATGGAAATTATTAACTAGTGTAATCAAACAAATTAGGATGCTGGTTATCTCACAGTTTTGGCAGAGTGATTAAGTGAGAAAGCATGTGTCCTGTAATCGGAAAGCACCTACTGTGCAATCTAGCACATGTTAGGAGTTTGTGTTTCCACGTTTTCTTTTGCCTTCTCTTCCCAGAGGGCAGCTTATTGTTTCTCTGAATACAGTTTAGTGGCCATTTTGTACATGCTCAGTATTTCCCCCCGAATTGATATAATTAATATTCAGGGCCCAGCAGAAGTAACGCCTGCTTGAGTGTGGTTGGTAGGGTCCATGAATGCCTCGCACGAGATGGACACCAATTTGAACATTTCACCTGAATTGTCCTGTGGTGTCCTTGAATGTGATATTGTTATGTTACAGAATTACATGCTTGTGATTTTGTAATAAAAGATTTTGTAACAAAAAAGGGGCATTATTTATATCAGACACTGTATATAACTTATGTATATAATTTATACTTATAATAATTAATTATATTTATAGGTCACTTCCTCTTATGTAACATATATACTATTTTACTTATATATATCATTGGTCACATGCATATATGTATATATAGTGATCCTTATAGGTATATAATTTATGTACCTTTGCTAATAATTTATACATATATTATTACATGCACACACATACCCTCACACACATTGGTGCTTAGGTCCACTGATAGAATATAGATATTCCTTAAAGTTGTAAAATATTTGAACAGCTCAAACAACCAAGTTGTTACTTTTATCCCTTTTCCAATGTGATGGCTTTAGGGTTTGGCATTGTGATTATATTTTGAATGAAACTTTCCAGATTAAAATCTATTCCTGTTTAACAAGCAAAGTTCCAAGACAGCACACATTTTGTTATCATGGTCGAACATCAAATTACATGAAATCCTGGCTAATCCTCCATGACCTTGCCTGCCACATCGTTAGTGATCATAAAGTACACAAACGCAGAACATTCTTTTCAGAATATAGATAACACATATTAATAAATAGTAGGGGCAAGACACTGCTTTTTCAGATGTTGCCAACTAAAGGCTTATGAATGGCTGCCTGCTCACAAAAGCGCTGTAGGCAAACCCCAGTGGTAATGGCTCGGATATTGGGAATGCATTTAGCTAGCGGCACATTTTTCAAACAGAATTGTGTTTTACAATCATTCTTATCACGGTCATTGGAATACTAATATTACTTAGCAGGTGACCTGAGAGATGGAAATGTGTCAATCAAATGGGTTTTCAAACGCTTTCCAATTCTTCACTCTTTTAGAGGGGAAGGTCGGGAAGCACTATATCACAGAGCTTTCTCATTTAATGGACCCATGCTCCATGAGGTAAGCATAATTATAACCATTTTAGAGATGCAAAGAACATAATGGGCTGACCCCAAAAGAGCACTTCTTTTGTCTTGATTCCAAAACCCGTGTTTGAAATGAGGGTAAGGGGTAGAAAATTCATGGACGCTGTGCACTTATTATTTAGAAGATGTCATAATACCTTTCTGATCTTTTTACTTCAGGTTTTTAGGTATTATTATGCCCATTTCATAGCTGAGAACTCTGATGATTAGATGAGCGGGGTAAATCTCCCAGGGTCATATGGCAAATATTTGGTGGCACCTATATCTGTAGCTTCCCTACTCATTGAAACACTTTTTTTTCCCCTTGAATCATATATCTAAACTCCAAAGTCTAAAATAAGAGCTTTATTTAAATTCTTCATATGCATTGACAACTCTAATAATCACAATGATTTTAATCTACTACCCACATGCCCTCAAAATTTAAGCTCCCTTTGCCAGTCTTTATAAGGTGACTGAATGAGACAAGTCTACGCAAGCATCTGAGCTCCTATCGACTAACCAGCAATGATGTCAGCTATTATTCATGGAGATTCTGTTAGGTGTCAGCACTATACAAAGAAGTTTATATATATAAAAAATAACTTTACTCAGTTCCCAGAAGAACCCTGAGCAGCAGAAAGGACCTAAAGACACCCTGTTCTTTCCCTAAAAACCACATTCTTAGACACTAACCTTGCTCCTGCTGTAAAGGGCTTTGTAAATAGAATGAAGTTACCAATTGTATGTGGAATTACAGTTATTGTCAGTTGATTTGAAAATGGGGAAATTTTTCTGGAGTACCTGGGTGGGCCCAACGTAACCACATAAGTCTGTAAATGCAGAAGAGGAAGAGGGGATGGCAGGCACAAAAGGGGGAACAAGAGACTCAGGGCGGAAGCAGGGTTTGACCTGTGTTGCTGGCTTGAAGTCAGAGGCAGAAACCATTTCCTAAACACTGCCGTGAACTGCTCCCCACCCCCAGCTAACCTTTTTGAAGATTTCATGTATAAAATCATATAATTAAAACTGGCTTAGCAGCTTCTAAATATAACATATATCAAGGTTTCTGAATATACCAGTAAACGTTTTAAGTTATCATTATGAATAAAGAGCCTTTGCAACAGCAGTAATGCATGATTCTATTTTGAATATTAATTCCATTTGAACACAATATTTTGCTGTAAAGTCAGTTCAAGGGAACTCTTACAGGGTCGTGCTTAGTCCTTAAACCACAGACTTAAATAGTTAATATTTTCTTTCCTTCTTATTAACAGTACTGTTAATACAATTTTCTCCACAGGTTGGCACACTTGAATTTTCATTTGAGAGATACAGGGGGAGAGATATTGATGCAAATTGGAAATGGAATGTAACAGAATATTTATACCAGTTTTAAATATTTAAACATTCGCCCTATGTCATTCTTAGCCAACTGATGAAAGGTATAGATGTCAGAGTTTTTCATTTCACAAAACAGCCTGCAGTGTTTGCTGTACCAGAAATCGTTAGTTGTCCAAATTCTAAATATTCTGTTTCATCCCATTTCCAATTTATATCTGTGTTCCTGGTGGCCTCTCATAGGGTACAAATCGATGTGCAGAGTTTTTTTTACCGATAATAATTAAAATGCTAACTAAGATGTGGCAAGGATTTACCACCTACTAAAAATTACAATCATTCTCTCTTTCTTGTATGTTAAGTTCATGAATAAAACAATATAAAACTAGTTGTGATGGTGGATAAGAGATGGCAGACAATAAATTTTAGAAAGGTTTGATCATTAAACAAACATTAATTCAAAAGGAAATTAAATGTTTATTTGGGGGAAAAAAGAGCTCAAATTCTTTCTTCATCATTTGCCGATGTCCCCTGTCCCCCTCAAACCCAAAGGAACTACTATAGGTTCCCTATCATCACACATGCATATGTAGTAATTTAGTATATTTTTATAATCTCTATATTTTATGTTTATATATAATATATTTAAAAAATCATTCTGGCTCATCCTATTCCGTCAGCTGCAAATACTCTGGTAGATTAAATCATTTATTCCCACTTCTTCATTTCCTCCCTATCTTAGAATTACACAGTCTATTTCTCATGAACTTTACAGTGTCCTCCAACAGGCTGGGATGAATTTACCACCCTGTTGACACCAGACTGTCCACAGGACTGACCATGGATGATGCAATGTGGGAAGAAGCAACACCCTGCCATTTCTCGGTTCCCATTTTAGACCCAGGGGGCATGGGGTTACTCTGCTCACACCTTTGTCCTTCTGCTGACATTAGGAGAAGTGCTTCCCTCCGGAGCGGCTGCCCCCCACAGCATGGTCACAGAGTCAATTCTTGGATAGGATTCAAGCACAAGGCACAGGGAAGAGCCACGCCCAGCCAGCCCTGCAGCTCAAAGCCAGGCCAGGCGCCCAGGCCCAGCCAGGTTCAGAGCAGCGCACAGACACCCTGCAATATACAGGTCAGTCCAGCTGAGGCATCGGAGTGGGCCCAGCCTACCCACATGTTATGGAGTTGTATAAGGGGGAACCCCTTCAAAATGTAATTTATTTATGAAAAGTTGTGTGTTTATTCTTACACATTTAAATTTAGTCACCTTCAAACTACCGTTTGATGTAATCAACTATCGAGACTTTTTTTCCCACTGCACAAAACAGTTTTTGAACACGAAAATTTTGATGCCTTTTAGTGCTTCTGCCATTTTTTGTTTCACCTCTTCCACATCGGCAAAACGTTTTCCTTTGAGGATTTTTCAACTGGGAGACCAAAAAAAAAAGTTGCTTGGAGTGAGATTAGGTGAGTAGGAAGGGTAGGGCACAGGGGTCATGTTGTTTTTGGTCAAAGACTGTTGAACACTCAGCGTGGTGTGGGCAGGTGCGCTCCTAAATCGCCCATCATGAAATGGGCAATAGTGTTGTAAGACTCTTTAAAAAAAAATCACTAAAGCCAAACACAGCCTCTCACAATAACACCAGCTGGTACAGTGATACAGATGGGTTCTTAAAACACTCACCTAGTGGGGGAAGCCTATACTATAAGGGGCCCACCCTCCAGAATATATTTCTGATTTTTGGGAAGGGTCTCACATCACACATGCCTATCGTATTTCATTGAGGTCTTGCGATTATATACTACACAGTAGTGTTGCAGAAATAGCTAACAGATACCTTTCTCACTTGTACATCTGAGGAAACTACCTTTAATCCATCAAAGTTGTACCTCCATTTTCACTTGCTTTGTCCCGATCTCCTTATTTTCTCCTTCTCCATCTCGAGCACAGGTCTGCATTTACCCCTGTGTCCACAGTATGTCCACTTTACTGAAATGTTTCATCTGTGAATTTATCTCTCAATAGATAAGTTACTGGAAGACAAGGACTATGTCTTATAAATATTCGGGCTACTACATATCAGAGTACCTCACATGTAGCTGGTATTAAATATGTACACTTTTCTGAATGATGGGATGGATAGACAGATCAATGTATTTTCCATTCAGTAGATGTGATTTTTCCATTTGGGTACTCAATGTGCTCCATATGGCTCTGGCAAGTTACCTGTTACCTGATTACCTGCTCTGGCAAGTTACCTGCTACAAGTAATGCAAGAACATCTAACCTATTTTTAAATGGTAGTAATGTCAGTCTCTTATCATCATTAGAAGCATTCTTAGAGTATCCCCTTAGTTAAATTTCAGAAGAAATTTCCAATCTCTCTCACTCTCTCATCTCTCTTTCTGGCCTGATATATCTTAAAAGTTTTTCAACTCTATCACTGATTTTGTTTTAAATGTGCCTTTTGTAAACAGCATGTAGTTGGGTCTTTGTGAGCCAGACTGAATTTTTTTTTATATAGTAGAGTTGCTTGGTTTCAACTCTATCATATTATTTTATCTTTTAATTAGTACTTATAACTATACTTTACATATATTTTTCTCTACAGGATATATTCCTTTTTACTCTTTAAGTTTTTAATTTATTAGTATTTAGGAAACTTTGTAGCTTTGTTTAGTGGGCACTATTTTATTTATATCTATTTACATGCCCTTTATCCCAAGTTTTTACATCTAAAGTATTTCTATTTGGCTTGCCATTTATTCATAACATTCTTTTACTCACACATATTTCTTTTAAAACAAGTATTTTATTCTACTTTCCATTCTCTTTTGTTCTTTTCATTTTTTAGTGCCATTATTACCACTTGTCAGAACATACAATGGATAACGTATATCAGCCCCCATTAGTTTTAGTGTTATTAATGCAATGTCTAATACTAAACATAATGTTAATTAATATATTAATACATTCAATGTTTATCAGTCATCCTTTGCTTAATATCCCCAGACATCTTTTGGTTGGATAAAGTTCATATTCAAGTAGATTTCTCAAGAAGAATTTCTGGTTTCAGAATTCTCAAAACTCTCTTTTTTTTTTTTCAAAAAATAACATTGGTATTTGAAGGGCAGCTTTGGGGATAATAACGGAAGGAAAAAGGAGCATAAAAGCAAGCTTTGTCTCATGCTGCTTTTCCTTGAGTTTATTGGGCATGCATGTTCATATTACCCTCTCCGTATGTCATTGTGGAGAAGTCCAGAGTCAGCCTCATTCATGTTCCCTTGTGAGATAGCTCATCCTTCCACTGGAATGTCTTGCAGACGGCTTTTTCATCTTTCCAGACTCTAACTTTTACTAGGCTAGGTCACGGAGTTGACCATCGCAGGTCCTTTGTTCTAGGTACATGGTGGGCCCTTTAAATATCTTGGTACAAGTTTCATATTGGTTTTAAAAGATTCTTGTACGACAGTTTTAATACGAGATGTGTTCCATCATCTTAGCTTCCTTGGGGACTCCAATTATACAAGTGTTATTTTTTCTTTGACTGTCTTTAGTGTCAACCATTTTTCTCATATATTGTATTTCTACTCATTTAATTCATTTTTATTGCATTGGTTTTTCCTGTTTTCTTCAATACCCTTTTAACGCTTCAATTCACATACATTTTTTTCCTTGAGTACTTTGTAATTTCATCATAATTTCTAATATGACTTTGTCTTTTTCTTCCATTTCTTTCAGAACATTATTTCTTTTCATTTCTTCTCCTTTTTAAATCTATTTCCGTCTTTACGTTTTCAATTTCTGATTCAAATTATTTTTCGTATTCTTAAATGCATGTTTGAGTATGCTTAATTCAGCTTTAAATGTTATATAGGTTTCTGAGATACACACAGAGAGATCCACACGCAAGGTGGAGGAAGACTGTCCAAACTTATGTTGCTTTTGGTTGGACCTGCCTCTTCTTGATGGGTTGTTAGATTCCTAGTTCAATAGTGCCCTCTTCTGTCAGAGTAGAAATGTATGTTTTGTCTTATTTCCTTTTCCTTGTTTTGCTTTCTCTTATTCTCTCTTTTCTTTCCTTTCTTTCTTTTTTTTTCAAGGGCAGGGTAAGTGGTTGTATAATCTTTGACATCTTTTACTTTATTTCATCTTGCAGAATCCTGACTTTTCTCCTCTTGCTTTTCCACAACCCTTCCCCATGTACTTTCAAAGAGTATCTCTTCTTTTTTTTATCCCTTTCCCCACACACATAATGTTTAGCCTTTCCCTGATTTGATCTACCTGTATACCACAAGCATTTTCAACAGAGGGTGGATTTTCTCTTCCTGGTTTCAGAAAACAAAACAAAACAAAACAAGACCCAAACACAGCCCTTCTACTATTTCTTCAATAGATATTTTCCCAAATTGTACTTAGGTTTCCCAATTCTTATGGCAGGAAGCATGGAGAAAGCTGCCAGAATTTGGTGTTTATTTTTCTACTTATGGGCAATTTAACTTTACTTGTTCATTGTCTTCGAGTTATACTGATAGCTTTACTTTCTGTATTTTATTTGTTCTTTTGTTCTTTATTGTTTAGTGCATTGGAGAAGTTGGGCATATCAAATTTGCATACCTGATATAGTGTTGATAAGTGATCTGCCTACTAATTTCAGCAGAACTTGGACACAGTAAATATCACATTGGTGAGTATCAGAATTTTGTCGTCTTCCTTTACAAATGTTGAACTTTGTTTCGTGCGGCAGCGAGTTACTTGTGGGTCAGTTTGAGATTTCCCAGGCATGCTTCTTCTGAAACGGTGGTTGTGTTGATCTCCACTAGTTATCATTCTGGAGAGAGGATTGCCCTACTACTAAGGTGTAACCCATCCATTACAACTGAATGTTCCGGGTGTTCAATGAGTAATCTTCACTCTGGCAGAACTCAAAAGACTGCCAGCCTTATGTGAACTCTGATATTTGTTTTCTTTACAGCTCCCCGGCAGTGTGACTTTGGGTTTCTAGAATTTTCCCTCACACATGCATGGCTGTGTACACAGTCACAGACCCATGGGACCCTTGGAGATATCGCTGCATAGCTTCATTCTTTCCAGTATTCTGCATTTAGTAGCTACCTTAGAATCCATAACTCTGACATCTGCTTCCATTGCCTTGCCTTTTGGGAGTTCTTTCCCCTTGAATCGGGTCTAGAAAGTTTCCCTGGGTCTAGAAAGATTCCCACACTGAAAGCATGGGGAATTATAAGGTTTACCTCATTTGCTTCCTTCTCTCAAGTATCATAATCCTATGCTGCCTGCTGTACAATGTCTGACTGAGCTGTTTTTAATCACCACAGCAAATGTATGGGTGTGTTTTTCCCCTACCTCAACCAATTCTCCAGCTCTCTGCACACCAACTGAATATTGTAGACCTCAGTTCAATTCTGACCCTAACTACCTGGGGTTTGTACAGTCCCCTCAGGTTAAGGGTTCAGTCACCCAAGACTGCCCCCACACCAGACATCGGTCACAAGTCCAGGGTTGCCATGTGCACTTCTGACCAACCAGCTATAAATCGAAGGTTCCTACAACCCTCTCTTCAGGTTTGACCATGCTTACAGAATTCCAAAAGCGCTTTACTTACTATTGCTGGTTCATTATCAAAGACACAACTCAGGAACAGCCACAGGGAAGAGATGCAGAAGGCAAGGCATGGGAGAGGGGCGCAGAGCTCTCTGTGGCCTGTGGTTTAAAGATGTTCATGGAGGTGTCATTAAGTAGGCACAGTTGATTAACCCATTGGCTACTGGTAATTAACGCCACCTCCAGTCCCTCTTCCCTGTGGGTCAGAGGGTAGGGCCAAAAGTTCCAACCTTCTAATCACGCCTTGGTATTTCTGACAACCACCCCCATCCAGAAGTTGTCTAGAGTGGGCTCATCAGAACAAATGATGCTCCTCTCAGAATGGAGATTCTGACCGTTGTATGAGCTCCGTGTCAGGAACCGAGGACAAAGACCAAAGACATATCTATCACACTGACAAACGTGGCTGTATGTGTTTTGTCCAGTTTCCTAGTTATGTCCATTGAAGATCTGAATTGATTACTCCATTATAGGGAAGTGGAAAACCTGGGTTGCATTAATTGTTAAAAACATGGTAGGTAATACTAATGTGAAACTAGCTTCAAGAACCACCACTTAGGTTTCATAAGCTGTGATGAGATAAAAGAAAATAATGATTATCCTGGTAAAGAAGAATGCTATGAATAGCTAATAGTCATTGAGTGTTTATTATAGTGTATCTGTTCCAAGCACTTTGAAATATAAATTAATCAATATTAGTCTTTCAGGGCCCCTTTAGTGAAACCCAGTTCAATCTAGTTCATATAAAAGAGAAAGTTGGGCAGTGTGTGGGGAAGTATATGCAAGACTTCCTTGGAGACCAAGAATGGGAGTCAAGGTGGATACCAGAGATATTCTCTCTTCTCTTTTCTCCATTCTTCCCTCCTCCTCACCTTCACACACACACACACACACACACACACACACACACACACACACACACACACACACACTGTATCTGTGAGCCTGTCTTTGGTTGCAAGAGAAACCTTGAATCAACTCACTAGAAAAACAAGCACAGTAGGAAGTTCAGTGGCAGAATAATCTCTAGAACAGGGGGTTCAAACTCATTTTCCCTGGGGGCCACATCAGCCTCATGGTTGCCTTCAAAGGGCCGAATGTAATTTTAGGACAGTATAAATGTAACTACTTCACTAGGGGCAAGGAGCTTGGCGCTGCCGCCAGGTAGAAACAGGGTGCCGGGCCGGATAAAACAAGTGGAGGGCAGAATTCGGCCCGAGGGCCTTGTGTTTGCCACCTGTGCTCTAGAATGTTTGATTTAGGTACTCATCTATGCTAACAAGAACCTTAATTTTAGGGGTGTTTTTCTACCTGCTCTGACAAACTTCAATCTTTGTTTCATACATATTTCATGAAGTACATGGAAGCATCACACAGAAGATGACAAAATGGACTCTTTCTAATGCAGAAGAAGTTCCCAGTGGATGGCTTTCATAATTCTTTGGTCAGGATTAGGACACACGCCCACCTCAGCATCAATCACAACTGGCCTGAGTTGCGGGTGAGTAACTTCTCAGGTACTCTAGGGGAACCTCAGCAGCCGAAGGAAAGAACTTGAAGAGAAGCGCAGGTGTGTGCTGGGAGCAGTCAACACCTTCGGCGGGGGAAGGGCCCACTGCCATGGAAGAGGACCCTGGGCAGAACACTGAAACCATACTCCCTACCACGAACCCTGGTAAACAAAGGGTGTATTTGAGGTTCAGTACATTTAATTAATCTGCTCAAAACAATACAGGTAGAGGCTGAAGGAGGTGACATCGGTCTCCTTCTCAGGGTCTGCAAAGTTGAAGCTTTTAATCAAAAATCAATAAAATGGCTTCAAACATAAAATATTTATGAACCTATAATACTCTCCAATGTAATTCACCTCAACACATTTCCCAGATGCCTTGAATTGCCAATGATTATTTATATTTCTCCTATCAGGAAGCCCGTTGGGTAACTTGAAAGGGTCTGAGAGGGATCCTTCTGTCCGTTCGAGTGATAATTTGAGAAGAAAGGCATACTCCTTGAAGCGCAGAGAGCGTGGTTCTCTCTCTCACCTTCGAGGCAAGTCCAGGGGGCAGAATTAAGTGGCAGCAAAATGAAAAGGTCAGGTGTATCACGGCAATGAGAAATCTTTTTGACTAAGTCAGCTTTCCATGGCCCAACTGTGCTTTGATGTTGGCAGCATTTCCCTCTTGGGAAGAGGCAAAGGACAAGGGAATAAAGGCATAGCTTCAATTTCCAGGTCTAAGCAAGAAGTGAGCAGCATACTACCTAATACTGGCTTCTCTTCCTAGGAACTGGAAATGTGTATATTAAGTGTGCATAAGCAGCTGAGATCCAGCCTCCAAAATAAACTGGAAGGAATACAGGAGGGGAAGCTGACGCACCGAAAGCTTTGTAAGCCCTCACAGAGAGCCAGGCTGCAATAAGAACCCATGCTGAGCTGAAGAGAGTTTCCCAGGGATTGTTAGAAGAATTGCCTTCTCTAGTGGATGCTGTAGTATATGGCCCAGTTCCATCGTTCCCAAGGCACTCATCTCACAGCTGCTGAGAATGGGCATGCCGGCTGCTGCTGGCTCACAACCGAGTCCCTCACCAGGAATGAACCTTGACCATGCCCAAGAGTCTGCTTCCTCCTGGAAAACCAAAGAGCAACCTATGTCAGAGTATGCATACCCAGCCACCGTGTCACACTTTGGGACAACTCTGAAGAGTCAGCACCCACTGCTGTGGCTGATCTTGAGGCCAAAACTCATAGACATCCTCTCCTCCCTCTACCACACATTCTAGATTCTACTAAGCCTTGGCTGGCACCTCTGCTGGTCTTACATAGCTTAGTTATTCAACTTGCCCCAGACTCTCATTTTAAGGGACTTTTACCCCCTAATTACCAGGCCCATTTCAGGCCAAGCTCCTTTGCTTGTTAATTTCCTATTAAATTTGGGCCAGGGGCTACTGAAAGATGTGACCATAGATCTGGTACATACCATATATATTCTTTGCTACTCCATGGTCTGAAAGCAGCCCCATCTCCTTCTGATAATCAACGAGCCTGGCCAGGCTGGTGCTTCCTTTTTGAACTGCCGATTTATTGGCACACACATCCTGGAGTAACCTGATGGCAGCTAGGGTTGAAAGTTGAATGAGATTATGTGTGTCCTTTGACAAAAGACCAGGCCTTCTAAACCTGTGGCATCAAGAGTTGCATTATGGGAAGCACAAATTCCTAGTGGATCACGGGGACGTGATGACAGGGGTGACTCCTTCTACTTTTGCCTCATGTTTTTCAGACCCATATATTATACCTATTGGGTGCCCTGGAGAACATAATGATCATTGGTTCAGGGTGTGCACTCTGTATGGATGGAATGTGTCTCATATACACAGGGAGCATCTCTAAGGTGTGTCTCAGCAATCGTTTTCATTGCCCTATTAGGCCGACAGCTTGTACAATAAATAGGTGATGGAACCACTGAATCCCAAGGTATTTGTCCAGTGTCACAATAGCTTTGCTCCAAAGTAGATTCCTTGGCCTGATGCAATGTTATCTAAATTCCAAGTTGATGGCTCAAAATGACTGCAAATTCTAGGCACTAGGACTGGCTGACGCTCTGGAGGCAAGAAAGAGAAACCCATACTCAGTATGTGCCAACTGCCACAAACTCAGTGCCTTAAAACAACACAAATTTATTATTTTATGATTTTGGAAGTCTGAAACAGGTATCACAGGGTTAAAACCAAGGTGTCAGCAGGGTTCCCTTAGGAAGACTTAGGAGAGGATCAGTTTCTTAGCCCTTCTTTTGCCTCTAGAAACTACCAGCATTTTTGGACTCACGACCACTTACCAGCAATGACATCCCTTCAATTTCTGCTTCATTCATCACATTGTCTCCGATGGTGACCTTACTTTTTAACTTATAAAGAGCCTTGTGATTATATCAGACCAACCCAGATACACCAGGATAACCTCCCCAACGCAAGAACCCTACCTTAGTCCCACCTGCAGAGCCCCTCTTGCCACGGAACATATTCACCAATCCCAAGGACGAGGAAGCGGGCATCTTGGGGCCAGGGGCCATCCTCCACCCGCCACAAAGGTGAGTGCACTCTACTGGGCACTACCATGTGATTCAAAGGTCATCACATGTGTGCTCACTTCCAATAAATCGTATTTCCTGAACCTCCTTGATTTCCCAATCATTTTCTTCTCAGGCCCACAACCATTGCCCTACAGAAAGGGTTAATCCATTGGCAGAATTAATATTTACCACTCACTCTCTCTCTCTCAAGAATGTGTCCGTTGGTGTTTTGCTGCAACACACATGACACCATGCACACACAAGTCACACTGAGCCACGCCATCTGTGACTTAACCCCAACAGTGGTGTGGTTCAGAGTGGAACCTGGGGAGGGGTCTCAAGGATATACACATTTGCATGGAAGGCAAACATTTACAAACCGTCTTCAGGCAAAGGAGAACAAGCAATAGCTTTCAACAATAAGAAGTAACCACTTCTCCACGCCCAGAGATTTCAGAGCGATCTGAGATTTAAGATTGTTATATGGCGATTCAGAAATCCGTATCTCAGGCCTCGGACTTTATTCCTTCTTAATTAGGCCAGAGCTTGGTATGACTGACATGGAAAATTCCACCTCCTCTAGAGTTGAGATACTCTTAAAAATAAGCTTTGGGCTTGAACTTCAGCTTTTTATGTCCTCAGAGTTTAGAAAATGAAAATCCCTTCATGTGTTGCTACAGAGGTTCATTGGCTTTTACACTCGGCCTTCAACTGTTATTTGTCACTTACTCACCCTCAGCCTATTTTATTCAGTGCATCATTTTTCTGAACAACAATTATACGACAGTCCTGATCTTTCCTACTTTCCCCAAACTTTTTAATTGCATGGGCTTTTGCTCTTGCCAGTGCTTTCGTTCCACTTGTATTACATTTCTGTTCATTACAGGTGAAAGTTTTAACAAAGTCTCTACTATAGCAAGATGGTGGGAGGATTCCAAGCCAAGAATATATAACTGGGGATATAATTGATGTATACCATACTTCTAGAGAGATGCAACTAGAGAGTTCATTCACAGCTACAACTGTAACATGGCATAGCTTTTGTCAGTGAGGCTCCCTGGGTTACAGGGCTGCACCATGCTGTAAGGGTAAAAATGAACATAGGCATTAACATATGGAAAAGAGCTGAGCAAGTATGTTTTAATAAGACCAGTTGAGTTGGAAGCAGCCTTTCTGAAATTGAGAGCAAGAGTCATATTGGTCGAAACATTACAGAAATGAATAATAAAAGAGGGAAGTCTACTGTAAAAAGGGTGTACTGTATCTATCTGTCAATCTATCTATCTATCTATCTATCTATCTATCTATCTATCTATCTGCCTATTTATCATCTATCTCTCAGGTCCAGATTTAACATTCCAATGATACACTGGTCCTTAATCTATGCTCACCATTTTCCTGTAGCTGCATCTTAAAAGAGTTTTTATGTGGTCTTATAAAATTTCATGGCTGCAGAGGGTTAAATCCATCTCAAGAATGCAAAGCAAGTCATGACTCGCATGGCTTCAAAAGAATCGTCTTACATAAAACACTTTACAGTTATTCCTGTGTGAGCCATACCTCCCCCAAATAAGGAACAAATGCAGCTTGTACCAGGGAGTAAAACTGAGTGATATCACATGGACTACCAAACCCAGGCGCCATTACTGATATGGCAGAATTAAAGCCTTGGAGCTACAGTGACATTTTTCAAGGACTTATAAAACCCTTTTTAACTTCTCTCATGGCTCTAGCAGTTAGCAGGGCCTGCACTTGACTCTGAGCTTCAGATTTGGAAAATCAAGGCATTCAAAGTAAACCTCAGCCGGCACCCCTTCGCCTCCCGCGGCGTCCTCCTCAGACCAAAAATGGATCCTGTTTTTGAAAGCAAGCCCAGATTTCCTTAAAACATGTTCCAGTCTCTTGAAATTCACTAAGAGTAAATTTCAAACGAAGGCTGCACTTCTCTCGGCACCCTCTCTGTGGAGTGTCCTCTTTGTAAGCTTTCCCGTGTCCTTGTGTGGGCTCGCGCCACTCTTGCGGAGCTCATGGCGGGCCCATCATTATACATTTCAGCCAGGCTCCCCAGAAAAATTGCAGTCTGACTTTCCATTGGCCATATGTCAAAAGCAAGCTATTCAGGGTCAGCTTCCTTGAAAAGATCTGCCAGCTGGTCTACTGGCCTCCTCAACACTAGTGGAATTACAAGAGTCAAAAGAGAGGATAAAGGTCAATGTCGCGGACTCCATTTCCTTTCAGGGCACTCACTGCTTTTTACATCTTTAGAGGATCTTTCGCACCTTCCATTCTAAATGGACACTAACTAGAGATAGATTTTCAGTATTAATATACTGTCCACTTCAGTCATTAATTTCAAAGGTGCAATCATTCAAGCCATCTATAAATACCAGCCATTTCCTGTCACAAAGAGAAGTTTCTTTGGTTTTATTGAAATGAGATAATTACTTCCTTCTATCGGACACATATACCTCCATGAATGCTTCTAAAATAACATTGCATTTGCATTTTGGGCAACTGTATCACATTCTTAACTCATTGAGTGCATTCACCCACAAAAATGCCCTTTGATATTTTGAATGAATGGCTGTTCACCCACATCTGTCTCATCTCAAAGAGATACATTTTCTTTTTCTGGCTAGAAGTTTAGGGCCATACATTTATCTGTGTTAAATTTAATCACTTCAGCCTGTCAAGATATGGTTTTTGTTACTTGGTTTATTAACTATCCATTCTAACTTGGGTAATCTAAAAAATTCTGATCTGTGTTCTCATTCAAGGCATTCATCAACATGCAGAATGGAAAAGATCTGAGCAGAGTCCTTCAGCTTATCACTGGAAACGAGCTTAGAAAAGCATTGGTACACTAATAAGCATCCTTCAGATACGTGGCTATATATCTAAAATTTTTGAAACTTGTTTTGCATTGGGCTTTGTCAAAAAAAGATCATTTTATGCTGCCTTCACAAGAATACTATGAAAGAAGCGTTGTTGCTCCTTTTTATACACGAGAAAATTAAGGCTCAAAGAAGTAAAGTTTCTTTTAGCAAGATCATGGAAACTAAGTAAGTTAAGAATTATTGCCCTGGCTGGTGTGGCTCAGTGGATTGAGGGCCAGCCTGCGAACCAAAAGGCCACTGGTTCAATTCCCAGTCACAGCATATGCTTGGGTTGCAGGCCAGGTCCCCAGTAGGGGGTGTGTGAGAGGCAACCACACATTGATGTTTCTCTCCCTCTCATTCTCCCTCCCTTTCCCTCTCTCTAAAGATAAATAAATAAAATATATTTTTTTAAAAGAATTATTTCTGCAGATTTTTCTCCTCTTGCTCTTTGCACCTTACACTCCAGCCATTGCTTATAGTCACTGTCCAACTCCAGGATTTTGGACAAATGTACTTTGCACATTTCACTCTTGTTTTCTGGAATGCCTTGTCCTCTCCACTGTGTTTTTTCACCAACAGTCTCCTTCTCTTCCTTCAACATCAACCCTTTGTCTTTTCTCCATGATCATAGCAGGAATAAAGCCTGTTTTTGTGAGGATGACCAGGTATAATACTCTAACTACTGTTTCATTAAATAATGTTCATTAGTGTCACCACATTTTATTTAATCCGAGGCATATGTTGCTAGCTATTTTACAGCTTAGAAACAGACACTGAATACATTTCTTAAGGCCGCCTCCATAATAAGGGCAAGAGAGACAATGTCTATTTTCAACAAGAGATAGTGTATGAGGAGCCATGACGGGCCACTGAAATACAACCTAATACTTTAGCATGGTCCAGTAGACTCTGTATCAGCCAGCCCTTGACAACCTCTTGCAGTTCATCTCAGATCTATCTCCCTTTGCCGTGGCTCACACACTGTGGCTCACACCGGCCTTCCTACTCTTCCTCAAATAAGTCCAGCTTGTTCCCACACCAGGGCTCTCGCCCCGGCTGCTTCCTCAGCCTGGCTGCTACGATCTCCTCTTTTCATAGGTGCCTGCTCCGTTGCCAGCTCCATGGCCGCTCAAGTTCAACTGTTCCCTGAATTCCTCAGCAGCACTCCCATCAACACATCACTCCATTCTGTTCCACTTCCTTCCCAGCAACCACAGATACCTCACTTACTTACAGACATGCACGGAAATCTCGGTGCCACCTTCAAGCATGAAAGCTTTTTCAGGATAGGAACTGTGTCAATACTAATTGCTACACAATGCTAGGACATACATAGTGCATAGTAGGAGTCTAATGCACATTTGTTGAATGAATCAAGAGTAGTTTTAAAGAAGTGTGGCGGGGCATCTAAATCTCACAGAGAGAGAAGGCAAGCTTTCTAGAAGAGGGGACATGATTGTTAAAAGGGAGAGTAGGAAGTAGCTAATCTAAACCAGGGGGATTTTGCCATAGCATCACCTAAATAACGGCACGGTGGGCAATATCTGGAAACATTTTTGATTTGTGCAACTTGGGAGGAGATGCTACTGGCATCTAGCGGGCAGAGACCAGGGATGCTGCTAAACATCTTCCAGTACACCCATACATCCATAACAACATTACATACTGTACTAATGGAAAAGAATTGCGTGTTATCTGTTATTGAGTCAGCTCCACCCCTGATGACTCTATGAATGAGTGACATCTGCAATGTCCTGTCCTCAACAGCCCTGCTCAGCTCCTGTAGACACATGCCGATGGCTTCTTTTATGGAGTCAGTCCATCTCATATTTGGTCTTCCTCTTTTCCTGTTGCTTTCTATTTTTCCCAGGACAGAATTACTTGCCCCAAAATGTCAATAGCATCAAGGCTGAGAAACCCTGGCACATACTGGTGAACTGTCTTCACACCATTCTACCTCTCCAGTCTTCAACACGTATCTCTTCTCCCTCTTCTCCCAGATGTGTCTGATGTCCCCCATGTGGCTACTTCCACTCTGGTACCCTTGAAGTTAGTGAGCTCCAAAGCTTCCCATTTCCCTTACAGAAGCTGCCATCAAAGGTCCACCTTGCTCTGGCCTGATGTTCTATAGCTCAGGGCTGCAAAGGGCTGAGATTTCACATTATATCATCAATATAATGTTTAGTCCCTGAGTGAGGCACCACAGGGACTAAACAAAGAGTGTTAAAGAGCTCTCAGACTGAGGGCGAGGGGATTTCGAAGTAGAGGCTGAGAAATCACTTGGACTCCGCTGAAGCTGATGCATAGAGTATCTCTGCGCTTCATCTGTCTGCTCACGTCTTCCCTGGTGAGTTCCACAACCCTGAAAAATGAGAATTGGCTCAATTTGACCAACTCAGCAGTGCATGAGTTTCAAGAGGCTTTTTTTCCCCTTTTTATTGGACTTGCAGAAAACCAACTTTAATGAGATTTTATAGTCTCTTGAAGCCTGGAGACTCCTCCCCCCCCCCATACTTATGTCTTATAAAACCCCGATAAAAGTATGTAACAAAAATTGATGAATGGCCACCGATTTGAGCGTCTTCATTTGCAGCAGCCTGGTAAAACATGCCAGGCAGACTTCATTTCAAAGGATTGAATTCTAATTAGTATTTATAATTATAGACTAATTTTGATAATACACTGTTAAATGAGTACAGAAATGTGTTTATTGATTCATGCATAAACAGCAGAACAGTACACATAAGGGTGTTGTCAGGATAGCTAGATAGATATGTCCCCACACATTTTCTATATTTTCCTCACACTCTTTGTTCATGATCCATCTTTTTTTATGTTTCACACTGTGATAATGAGTCTTCTAAATTGCTATTTGTAATAAATTTGGGGTAAGATTATTCACTTTTCTTTGTATTTTTTATTTTATGCTCCGAGAGTGAGACTCTACGGAGAGCTACAAATTGAGAGAAACAAACATTTCAGAGAAAATAGACCTCCAGAGCTTTGGAAGGAGTGAAGAATTGACAATTTGAAGGGCTTCAAGTATGCCAAGTGGCCATCATAACTCACTCCACATTTCAGAAAGGAAAAAACAAATCAAGATTTGGAAACTTCACAGAGCCGTTTGTTTGCGGTGAATGTTTTCATTGTGTGCTGACTATAATTATTGTTAAGATGCATTTTACGAGCAACTTATCTCTCAATGAAATTTATAATTCATAAAGAGAAAGACAATTGGAAGTTCTCTCGGTTTCTAAATGCAGATTGATGGAATTATGGGAGCTCCGTGAGATCACGAGGCTTGTTGGTGGCAGAGCTGAGGTGTGAACCCTGGTGTCCCAGCACCTGTTACCCATGGCATTCAGTGCCACGCTGCCCTTTGAAAGGTCATATCATAAGACTAAAGGACTATGAGTAGCTCAGAAGCCAAACCGTTTCATTATTCTTGGAGAGAGTTCCTTCAAGAGCCTGGCATGATAGAGAATGTGGCGATATCAAAATTGAAAGGCTCTTAAAGATCACCTAATAACATCACTCCATTTCTTCAATTAGAAAATGGTGTCTGCAATGCAGAAAAGCTGCTGGGATGCTCTCGTTCCATTTCAAAATGACTGGAATAGTAGTGAACCTTTTAAATTAGGGGAAAATACCTTAAAATTATGTGCGGTGAGCAAAAAAAATAAACCTATAAGATGAGCAACAATGGATTATACATGTTTATGAATAAGGTATGGATCTTTGATCTGAGACTTCCTTCTCATTATTTTGGTCTACTTTCAACAGAAACATCATTTGTTCCATTTGTGGCTTCTTTTTATATTAAAATTCATCTGTAGTCCTATTATTGTAGGTTCAAAGTATGGTGCAATTCTACATTATATTATTTAATTCTCTTTAAGCCAACAAGAAAACATAGTTGAAGACAATTTGTAAAGAGATGTCAATATAGTTTATAGAAATAGCTTAAATTATCTAGTGAGATAATGAACACAAGGCAAAAGGAAAATCAAAGTCTTTTGTAAAGTCACTCTTTAAAATGTCCTTTGTCACCACTCAATACCTTTTATAATGCACTTGGATTTTCAAATATAAACTATAAAACATATACTTCAAGATATCATGTAATCAACCAACTTGCCCATCCTTTGTTTCCTTAAATCTCACTTCTTGTTTTTGCAACAAAATTGGTTCATGCTATCATATATATATTTTAGTGCATTTTATATTTTATTATAAAAACACAAGCTATAGTATAATAGTCCTATTGTTGAATTTAAAAATTGAATGTGCTAATAACAGTAATAATAACCAAAACAGGTTTTATAGACTCAATTTATCAAACCAATAATGGAGATTAGTAGTTACGACTAAATAATGAATATTGCATAATGCATAAGGTGGGGTCTCGGGAATTTAAGTTGCTCAATAGTGCTCAAGAACACGTGGAAAATTCCTGGATATGAACTTGCTGAAAATTCTTAAGAACACTGATTATCTATCTATCTATCTATCTATCTACCATCTACCTATCTATCAATCTATCTATGATATATCTATCTATCCTTCACGGAAATGAAATTTCCCATACAACATATAAACTGGGTGTTATCCTTCAAATATTCTCGCAACAGGTGTGCTAGATGGGAAAACATCATTTGTTGAAAGAGAGCCTCAGAGAGAAAAGAAAAACATGATGGACGGTGATTTAGTGACCTTCAGAAAATAGTGACCGATTGCCCAGGAAAAGGAAGAACACTCCTACGCTTACATTCTCCATTTCTATTTTTATTTATTTATAGGCAGCTCAGTGTAGTGCAAATAGCATGGCTTTGGAATCTGGCAGAACCGAGTTTGCTAAAGGACACCCCAGCATTTTTCGTGCTCCAGGAACCTGCCAACTTACGGTTTTTGCGCTTGATGGTGGCTGTATTGGGAATGCTCTTCCCATGATGTCTGCAGTCTTGGCTGCATACTTTGCAGACTTCTGCTTAAATATTCCCTTTGCAAGGAGGTCATATCAGACCAACTTTTCTAAAGTAGGTTTTTCATATCCTTTCTCTCCATTTACCCTGTAAATTTCCATTGCCTCTATGATTTAAAATTAGAGAAATACTGGAAAATACTTAAGCTATAAAACACGAAAACTTAGAAAAAGTATAACTTGCCTCAGTGATTTGTTCCATGGCTTAAAAACTTACCTTCGCAAATTAGCCTAAGTACTAATCTGCCTCATTATGTCTTAAAACACCTCAAAATTCTTTCCACTCCATTTTTTTC
Source organism: Micronycteris hirsuta (assembly GCA_004026765.1). Taxonomy (NCBI): domain Eukaryota; kingdom Metazoa; phylum Chordata; class Mammalia; order Chiroptera; family Phyllostomidae; genus Micronycteris; species Micronycteris hirsuta. The sequence continues at coordinate 63,113 of PVJI01003812.1, read as the reverse complement.
AAAAGTTTAATGTGACTAATCAGAAGTCATTTATGCAGCACCTGGACACCTGAGGGTATCTAATGGACTAATGGGCTCCCCATTCATTCATCATCTTACACAAGTAAAACGAAGTGGTGCATTTGCTATTTATGCTTGAAATCTGTGTGTAAACAATCCAATGTAAGTGCAGGTGATTGATGAATAAAACATCAGTGATCAAGCTGGCTGTGACTAAATTTTGGTTTTATCCTGCTGGTTTAATTTGGTTTGGTGTTCTTTTTCTCCCTCATCTGATGTTTGCACACGAATTGGATATGTATATGTTACGCGTGAGAAAAAAAAATGAGCAACATAAATTAAAATACCTGGAACAAGTGACAGAGTTGGTCAGCTGCTTTCAGACATCAGTTCAGGTGAAACATAAAAATAATTCCCCATCCCCACCCCCCAGGGGGCATGTGTCATTGACTCTCTAAAGCACAGGTCCAACTCCAAAGTGAAAGTCAGTAGATGAACGCACTTCCTTCTTATTCATTCTTACTGTGCTTGGGGAAACTGCACGTGACTTAGTTTTCAATATATACAAGAGCTTATATGAGACTCTTTTAGGAAAAAGAACCATGAACAATGCTTTTGGTGAAGAAGAGAAAAGTGTAAGTTTTAGTAAGTCAGGTGGCACCGACAGCTGAACAAACGATCAAGTTAGTCATATAACCCGTGGTGTCTGTCTGTCATAGCAGAAGAGTTTGGGTTTTTTCCCTTGCGTGATGAATAATTGTATCTAAATATAACATCTCTCTTCCTTATGTTGATATCCCTTATTTAAGGACTGTGGCTGGCTCCATAGTGTACAAGACGAAATAGAAACCAAGCAAGAAAGTTAAAGAGGAAGAGTTAAAGAAAAGTTAAAGAGTCTTTCCTTTCATTAAGTTCCTGTGTGCATCACAATGCTTGATTTAGCAGTAGTAAATACATATCAATGTCTTTGCTTTTCATTTTGAAAAAAAGTTTAAGTAATTTAAAATTGGGGAAAGACAAGTCTTTTGCAGTCCTTCCTGTCCCTTGCCTGCTTTGGTGCTAGCCAACCAAAACTTATGCTCCTATAAAGCCAGGAGCTAGTTAAAAAAAAAAAAATCTAGAAGCAAATGCAAGTTGATTTAATGTAACAACAACTAATATCAACATTATTATTTGACTTATAGTCCATGACACACAGAAAAAAGTATGGATTCACACTTTTCAAAACCTACATAAAGAACGTCTTATAAAAACTTAACTTGAGTCCAACTGCTAATTATTTATGAAATACGATTTTTATCTGCTGTGCAAAGCCTCTACAAGTAGCCATTACTTCTGTTTCTTTGACTGCATTTAAGTCATATTTACTTTCCCCCTAAGTATTCATTCAGTTTTATGTCATTTATTAACTTAATTTTTAAAAGCATACCACTTTTTTTCCTTAAGGTGTCGGATATTTTAACATTAAAATAATGTTCAAATTGAAACCAAATACAGTGCTAACCTATTATAAAAATAAGTTTTAATAGAATATTCCAAAATTCTAATAATTGTTTCCATATGTTTGTAAAAATTTGAAAAATTCTTATGTATAAATAACAACATACAGAGGTCATTTAATATGCCAGACATTGTGCTTTTGCATATATTACTTAATTCCCACAACCCTATGAGGTGAGCCCTATTATGATTACCACTTTGCATATGCCACTTCTAAAGAACAGAATGGCTAAGAAACTTTGCACAGCTGCACCTCATTCTACCACCCATATTTTCACCACTTCTCAATACTGCCTTCCCGAATGCATTTGATTCTACCTCCCATCTCTTACTGATTGATTGCAAGGGGTGGTTAGGAATAGCTTATTGAGGGTTCTCAGTCAGCATCCCCAGTACCTATGAATGTGATCTTCTTTGGAAATAGGGTCTTTGCAGATGTTAAGATTAAGGTAGGCCATAAATCGAATGACTGATGTCCTTACAAGACCAGAGAGACTTGAAGACACAGAGGAGACACAGCAAAGGAGGCCCTATGACAACAGAGAGAGATACTGGACTGTTGCAGCTTCAAGGCAAAGAATACTGAGAATTGTGGGAAAACACCGGAAGTTACAGCCCTGAGCCCTCACAGGAGCATGCCCTGTGGACGCTAGATTCCCGACTTCCTGCCTGCAGACTCTTGACTGCACAATTATGATAGAATAAGTTTCTGCTGCTTTCAGCTTGTATTTTGTGACAATTGGTTATGATAGTCTGAGGAAACTAAAACAAGGACTTATTGATCTGATAACAATACCTGACATGTGTGGATTGGGTAGGGAAGTGGTGGGAAAGACTATGCCAAACATTTGTTATTTGGTAAGGATTCAGAAAGTATTTGGCAGTTTTGAAATTCTCGTTTGACACATCAGTTATCAACGATAAATTGGTTGTGCTGCTTGAATGGTACATCCTATCTATCATCCAAAATGAGATAAATATATGGCAAAATTAAATATATATAATGTAAATATGATATTAAATATATAGTATTATTACCAGACAGGATGCAAAAGTAAAGTTACTTGTAATAGGGTCAAGATGGAACAAGAAACAAAATTTAAAATACCAGATGACGATCTTATACAGTGCAAACAAATAATAAAAGGGCGTCTGAGAAACTAGGAGAAGGATTTAGAGTTAGGGAAAGAATGGAAAGGTGTGGCTGTGTCTCGTAATTTGGCCAAAGTAGCTTTAACTTAACATGGAAATTAGGAAGTGCTGGAGCGAGGGGATGTCATCCGATGGCGGATGTCAAATGGTATTTTGAGTTATGTCCCAGGTACCCAATGTACTCTGCAACCCAAGCCAGAGACTAGCAGGGGGAAACAAGTCTTTTTTGAAAAACAAAGTAATGGGAAGGAGGGTATTTGAAATGAGCCATCAAACACGTTTCTGAAGGTAGAAGAAACTGTATATAAACATAGAAGTACATGCGCTCATACTTTTTCTGCCGGATCTTCTTGTTAGAAGTTGGTAAGGAAAGACCTCACTTTATGTGATGGAGCCATACAAATGGTATTAATGTCTACTATCTTGAGAAACCACAGGGGTTACTTATATTATAGACCACTTTCAGCAGTAAGCCAAGAAGCACCTTGACTGATTTTTATATATCTTACAATAGTTACTGCATTAGTTTTCTATTGCCACTGTAACCAACCACAAATTTAGGGGTGTAGAATGACACACATGTACAGCTTGGGAGGTCCGGAATTTGACACGGGTCCCCGTGGGCGAACATTAGGCTGTCTGTTGGTCTGTACTGTTTCTGATTCTAAAGGCGAATCCATTTTCTTGCCTTTTTGATGTTCCAGGCTTCCTCCACTCCTTGGCTCCTGGTCCCCTTTGTTCATCTTCACAACCGGAAAAGCTGCATCTACCTGACTTTTGTTCTGTGGTCCCATGCCCCTCTGGCCAAAACCAGGAAAGGTCTTTCTGATTTTGAGGACTCATGTGTTTGAACTACTCTCAGCCAGTGGTCCCCGACAATCTTTCCGCCTCAAGGTGTTTCATGTTCATTGTATCTGCGAAGTCCCCGTTGCCACACAAGGACACAGTTACAGGTTCTGGATATCACATCATGGGAATCTTTATTCTGCCTCCACGGTTTCTAAAACTTGGCTGAAGTGTTTTCAGTTACCATTCATATTTTCACCTTTAAGTATTCTTATGACCTGCGCCCAAAGTCATCAAAGCCATGGTGAGTCATTAACTTATAATGTTGATCTTTGTTTGGATTGTTCAAGTAAACTTTTTTTATAAGTAACATATTTGACTAATGAAAAAGCATTGGTTATATTTTGATGATACACTTAATGTAGATGAGATGAAATGCATGAATTTACTGTATTCTTCGTAGCCTATATGCGCAGTCCTCGACTTTTTCCTCGCTCTTATGGGCTACCCAGCCCCAGGAGTGTTAAATCTGGGTGAAGCTCATCCTGGCTTTTCGACATATGCATGTGCTTGTGCCCCTATTTTGAAATCCCTCCCTCAACTTCTCCTGCCCCCTCACCCAAATACTTCTGCTCTTCAGCTGCGGAACACACCTACACCAACTAAAGAAACTGAATTTCTCAAGAAATATCTGCTCACAAAGGAAAGCCCATGCCAGATGGCTTCGCTGGTGAGTTCTTCTAAACATTTATTTTAAAAAATGCATGAATAAAATATTTTTATAAGAGAAAAAATAAGAAATAATATAATCCTTCTCAAACATTTTTATAACATTCCCCCACTTATTTGGAGGCCAATATTACCATCTTACCCAAATCAGACACATCGTCACCACTAAACTACAAAGCAGTGTTTCCAGTGACATAAATGCAAACGTCTGTAGCAGGTGCACGTAAACAATAAGAGTGTTGGTAAGGATATGGAGAAAGAGGGACCATCGTGCATTGCTGTTGAGAGTGGTAAAGGGTGTGGCCACTTTAAGAAAAAGTTCAGTACTTTTTCTAAAATTTACACATTCATTGGCCACCTGACAAGAATGCCCTCCTCTCTTAGGCCATAACCAAGAGAAATAACAACATATGTCCATACAAACACAGGTTTGCAAGTAGCCTGTATTCATAGAAGCATTATTCATAAAAACTGAAAAGTGGAAATACCCCAAATGTCTACCGACTAATGACTGGGTAGACAAAATGTGGTATATTCATAAAATGTAATACAATTTGAAAAGACAAATGAATGAACTACTGATGCATTCGTTAATACGGATGAACTTGAGAGACAAGCTAACTTAAAGAGCCAGATGATAAAAGACTATCTATTATATGTTTCAATGATCAGAAACATCCAGGAAGTGCACCGACGTTTAGCTGAGGTTGGGGCAGGGGGCGATGACAGACTGCAAAGAGGCGTGGCCAATGTGTGGGGTAATAGAAATGTGCCAGAACTAAATTATTGTCAGTTTCACAGTTCTGTACATGTACACCAAAATTCAATTAATTATACACTTATGATGACTTCATCTCATGGTACGTCAGTTATACCTCAGAAGGAAGCTAGAGGTATACCTCCTTTTAATAAAAACACACTGTGAATGAAACATACACAAAGATATTTTCAGCCTGGGGAAACTGCATGGTTTTTCATGAAATTATTGGTTAGAACTCAACACAAAACCCCAAATGGATGCATTGAAAACAGGAGGATGGATACATGTTCCGCATCTCTCCATCAGCTTATTGTTTGTGAAGATCTGTCTGTGGGTCATCACAGCTTGCTGTTTCTTTGCCTGCCTGCAGTGATGGGGACAGACATACTGAGAATTGCGATTCCCTTTCATAAAACAATTTTATCAGAAGCAGGTGACAGATGGTCACGGATGTGCACACTTTCTGATCACAGCACCTCAGACTGCCTCCTATTAGAAGGCAGTTCCACACGAATGTATCCAATGTGATGATTGGAAGAGACATGTCTCTCAGGGTGCCATTCCATATAAACCTCATAGTTACAGGTGCAGTGGAAAAGCTGCAGGTACTTTGACAAAATAGGTGCCAACCTTGAAGGACCACAGTTATTCGATACCTTTTGATCCAGATGTTTAACCTCCCTGAGATTCAGTCGGTATAACTGCCAATGGAGATCATGATGCTGATGTGAAAGATTGTGGTCAAAGGTCATGTAAGTTAACCATGTCTAGTACCTATTATTCAGCAGAAACTCAAGAGGTTATAGGTTTCCATTTCTTTTTGGAGTCTCTCTCTCTTTCTCTCTCTCCATATGCACACACGCGCACATACCATATTTTGCCATGTATATTGCACACTTCTTTGCCCAAATTTTTGTGGGAAAAGTAAGGATGTGCATTATACACGAGTATAATGATTATAGGCCATGGATGTAATGATGAGCCTATTAATCCCATGTATCATGTGCAAAAAAATGCGGGTGCATTATACACACCAAAATACAGTGTGCATGTCTACATATATGTACATGTATACATGCATGTGTATGTATAGATTATGTCTTATATATAAATTTATATTTATGTATTTTATATATTCTATATAATCATTATTATGATCATAAAGTTATAAATGGTATTGTGGAAGAGGGTAAGTAATTTTTGGTGAAATGTGTTCTTTCTAACATGCTTAAGTTAACGGAAGTGATAGCTGCAGTCACTGAGGGCTCGCTGCGTTCCAGGCGCCCCTCTGAACTCTTCATCAGCAGCACGTTGTTTCAGAGGTGGGTATGACTTTCATCCCCGTTGTATGACTGGACCAGGAAGGCGCAGGGGGAGGAGTCACGTGTCCAGTGTTGCGTAACCGATGGATGACCGAGAAACGAACACAGGCAGCCCGGTGATGGTTAAATACAGAGGTTTTGTGTCGGTTTTCTTTTTCAAGGAACTTCAGAGTATTCCAGAAGTTAGTGTGTTAAAGAAGTCAAAACATTTGTTATTATCTTCCAGATTCTATGCTAAGAATTATGTTTGAATAATCTCGTTTACTCTTCATAACTACTGTTTGAGGCAGGTTCTATTACCTCATTTTACAGATTGGGAAACTGAGACTCAATGCTATGAAGGTTGCTTGAAAAGCATAAATTCACGACCAAGGTTATCTGACAAGTAAATATAAAATAGGCAAGTTCCTATTTATACTAATTAAAAACCATGGCCCTGTGAAGTGCTGCATGCAAAAAAAAAAAAATGGCTCTGTGGTTGATTTCCTTAAAAAACAATCTTCAGTGGGAACAACTGTAATAGAATAAACAATAAATACATTTAAAAAATAATTTTCATTGCAGAATATGTTTTTATCAATTAACATAATGACTCTTCAAAAAGCCCATAAAATTCCAGAGTTAACAAGTGGACTGAGGATTGTTTTATTGAGTTTTCAAGAACATTTTTTGACTATGGAATTACTTGGGAATTTTTTTTTATTACTGATATAATGTAGAACAAGTGTGTCATAAAATATACCTAAAATATATTGGTTTTATAGCAACCGGTATTTTAATGCCATGCTTATAGTCAGTATTATGACATTTAGGAGATGGACATACTGAATAATAATGATATGATCTGCCTCCACGGAGGTAACATAAGAATAAGAAAGTCCAATGAATTTCTGAATATACCACAGTGAGTTACTAACTTTTTTTAAGTACCAAGTCTATTTTTTTTCTACACCCACATGAACTGGTACCATGACTATGTGGCCAGTCTGCATATTCGGTAAACAAGTCCTAGATGCATGTAATTCATCCTCTGTTTGAACAGCCGAAGGAAATAATACTCAGATCTGCTGGGTAGGCGCTGAACTCCTCTGGGTCGTTCCCTGTCCTACAGCATCTAGATACGTCAATCCACTTGGTGTCATTATAATCAAATTGTGTGACCTGAGAGTCACCCCTCTCTCACATCACCATATATGGCTTTACATGACTGTGTAAATACATCACATGCATATTTGGTAGCTTCAGTGTTAGAGAACTGCCTTATTTCTACAATTATTATAATTATTTTCACTGATAGGCTGTTGATGGCTCTTTCAATTTACCTGCAAGCCCTAAGATTTGGAAAGGCTATTTAATGATGTGGGGAAACTACACGCATGAGCTAAGAGAAGGGGGGAGCAAGTTACAAAATTATACATGCATGCAATCTAAGATTATTATGGAAATGAAATGTGTAAATAATCAAGGGTGACATTTAAAAATCATCTAAATATTAATAGTGCTTTTTATTTATTCATTCATTTATTTGTTTAGCTGTTATATGAGTCAACTTTAATGGAGGCGTTAAAAATCTTAGTGACTTATAACAACAGGTATTTATTTCATATTCCTGTGTTTTGTTTTGTTTTTGTCTGAAATAGACATGGGTGAAGAAGCAGGGCCGGTATCACATCTACTCACATTGTCCAGAGCAAGTCCCAAGGGGCGGGGCAGCCCTGTCCATCCGCAGGAGATTCTAAAAGGCCATTGCAAGGAAAGGAGAGGAACAATGTTCTGATAGGAATCAGAAATGAATAGTCAGCCCAGCTGGTGTAGCTCAGTGGATTGAGTGCGGGCTGGGAACCAGAGGGTCCCGGTTCGATTCCCAGTTGGGGCACATGCCTGGGTTGCGGGCCAGGTCCCCGTGAGGGCCATGTGAGAGGCAACCATACATTGCTCTTTCTCCCTACCTTCTCCTCTCTCTGAAAATAAATAAATAAAATCTTAAAAAAAAAAAAGAAATGAATAGTCAGAATAGTTGGGAATGATACTGTAATCTACCACATTTACTGTTATTTTTTATTGTATTGAATAGAATAAACATTTTTATTGCTCTTATATGACATCAATTTACTTAACCTGCATAACAGTCATATGAGGTAGACCCTGTTGTTACCCCCAATTCACAGGTAAAAAAAAAAATCTGATATGGTGAGGAGTAGTGACATTGCCTGAAGCTAACCATTTTGCAAGTGACTGAGCTTCTGCTCCTTCCTAGGCATCCTGACTCCAAGGCCTCTGCCCCTTGGTTTCGACCTTGTGGTAGCCACAGAGGCAGTGCATTGTAGCAGCGATGGGGAATTTCTCTTTTCTTCACCAAGCTGTGTTTTAAATTTCTTTACTCCTCCGGAATAAATGAATCAGTAAAGACCCTGAGAACATACAACCTGTTAAATCTCTTATTCGTTGTCTCCGGGGGAAAACATTTTCACTGGATTCGATGTCCTGATCACACCCCACAATCCCTCTTTTGCTCCATAAATCTTGCAATAAATGAGGTGGCTTTGCCTTTTTTCCTTCTCTTGCCAGTATGGAAAGTTGCAAAGTTCTGATTCTCATTGCCCTGAACAGATCATTTAACCTAACTTCCTAACACCCAGACTCTGCGAGACCTACAATTATATTATCGCAAGCCAGAGGCTTACAAAGAGTTAAGATAAGTTCATTAAATATGAGTATGTCTCTGTATGAAACACCGTGCACGCCCAATTCAGGAATGTGGGACTTGAATGGTGTCTGACAGGTCACATGGCGTTTTGTCATTTTTGTTGCTAATGTAGAAACACCTGGTTTTTATACACCTTTTGTGACAGGAATATTACCACTTCCCTTTCAACGCTCTGACTTCCTGAAGATAGGGTATATGAAATTTAAATTAAAGCCATTTGACTCAGTGATATGTTGACTTTATGTTATTGGTAGTGGTAACTCTAAGTCAAGTATGATGAATTTGCAAGTAGCGTTTCAGCCAGTAAATGATTTGAGCCAAGTGCCCCCAACAAGAATGGTAGTATTTGCCCACCTATAGCAATATGCGCTACCCTGTCAAATAATCCCTTTTGAAAAGTTAGATAAGACGTCACTGCTCTCTACGCGTTTCCTTATCTGTGAAGTGGAGAGAAACATGTGTACTTAGTTTACCTCACAAGTTTTTGTGATGGTGTAATGGCTGTGCAAGCATCTTGTGTAATTTAGCACAAAGGTTATTGGCACACTGATACCAATAACAAACTAATAATTATTCCTAATATTTATTGTTTCCCTTATATGGTAATAAGGAATAACTGGATCAACGTCTTGGCATGCCAACACATTAACTGCATGCCACAGTTTTCTTAAAACTCTTAAGCTTCTACAAGTACCATCTTTGGGTAACTTCTCTGTGCCACGTTCTGAGGGAGGAGCCGTGATAGAAATACCTCCGCATTATACACGTTCATTTCAGTGGCTGACTTTGCACTCGAATCATGTCACCAATTTGAGGTTTGCTTAGGACAATGAGTTAAAATTCAGCGGGATGAATGACTCAGCCATTGCTCACTATACCGACCAATTTTCTCAGAATTTGATTGTGCTGGAAATAAATGTATTGAAATAGTAGTCAAGAATTTGGTTGATGCTGCGTATAAGAGACATTTATATTGTAATGAAGGTTCATTTTCTGCAGAAACCACAGCATGCTAAATGCCGGGTGACACTAACATATTGCTATTACCCATAACTCAGACTTGAATTCAGTTATATTACATCCAAACGACTAGTGGACAAACATCAGAGCTGAGTTTAATGACCACTACGGAGGGTGTTGGAACTTGCTGTGTGAGCCGCATTGGGGTGGGCAGGCACTGACCTTTTCAAGTCATCGAACTTCTGAATTGTCTTTTATCCTCATTTATGGCAAGATTCACAGAGGTTTTTTGAAAGGACTTAGCAAATTGAAGTCTAATAAAAACTATTCTTTTACTTTTATGAACCAGAGAACCATTACATTTTTTTAAAGTATGTATCTGGTTCTAATCCTCAATTTTATACCTGCTTTTTTTACTTTCCAGTTTGAGGGTGTGATCAAGTAAAAATAACCTTATTTCTTTTACAGATGCAAGAATGAAGAATATCTATTAGCACTTAACTGATGAGCATAAATCTAACTAATGATAACAGCTAATTATCAAGCCTCTAATATGTGTCAAACACGTGGTACTAGGTTCTTTGTAAATATTATTTCAACCTTTAAAAATATTCTTTCAAAATTTTTCATTTCCTTATATATAAATAAACTTATGTTGGAAGATTACTTGATTTCCCAACATCCCAGAGTCATTAAAAATAAAAGAATTGGGGATCGACCTTCCAGCTTTTTTTTTTATAACTGTACACATTTCCCCTTAAAAAGTGGCATTTTTTAAAATTCAGCCCTTCATATCTGTATCCTTGATGAACCCCACTCAGTTTATCATAGGAATTGTATACATGTAACAATTTTCCCAGGGTATCTCCAGCATCAGAGGAGTCCTGTTTCCTTTTAACGGAAAGTAATAATGTAAATTGTCAGGAGTGCCTTCAGACAAAGCTGGAGAGCAAACACTCATTTTAAACTCCTCTTGGAAATTAAATGAAAAAGAAGGCTGTAACTACAATGTGCAAGTCTGTATTTAGTAGTCCCTCTTACATATCTGATTAGGTCAATAAAAACATGACTGTGCTCCTAAGCATCAGCGAGGTAAGGCACGGATGTGCATTAAAAGGCAAAATGTGTTGGGTATCAGAATGGAAAGAGTCTGAGGACACAAAGAGGGTTGAAGAGCCGAGAGCAAGATTAAGACAGCAAATTGAAGGTGCCAAGATAATAGAACCTCAGATACTCTCACTGTGGCTAGGAAGTCTTTCAACTCTGCTGGACAAGGAGCCAATCAAAGCTTGAAGCCAACTAATGGAAGGAGGTAAGTGACTAAGAAGACTAACAAACAACTCACTCAAAGGGTTTGCAGATAGTAGAGAAGCCAATAGAAAAATGTAGCTAATTTACATTTGGTCAAACTTAGTGTCTAGTGCTTAGAATGAGAAGACATAATTTACATTAATTTTTATGTACTATTGTACGGATTTAGAAGATGACTTCAGATTAAATACAAATCATTCTTAATGTTTTCATGGAGCATCAATCATGGGACTTGTTACATGTCAAACATATAGTTACCTAACGCAGAATTCTAAAGGTTTATGGTTACATCAGAGTGAAATTTGAAACATGTGGAGTGTATCTCTAAATCTGAAGAGTATATACTCTTCTTGGTTTTAGTAGTCTTTCATTTTTATTCCATAATTTATAAACAGGGGATTATAGAAATCTTTAGCATAAACATACCCTGACTAAATTAGGTTATGATGTACTACTGCTTAATATTCATTAAAGGGTTCCTGGTATTTTTGAGAGAAAGCTCAGGAATCCCAGGGGGCCTCGCTGGCGACCCAGCAAGTCCCGCATCCTCCTGTCTGTGTACCATCCCCCACTAGCATTATGCTGCCCCTGCACAATTTTTTAAAAATAAGCAATTTCTTTATTTTTGTTGTTTCTGTACTTTCCTACCAGGGGTGTCAAACTCATTTTCATCAAGGGCCACATCAGCCTCGCGGTTGCCTTCTAAGGGCCGAATGTAATTTTAGGACTGTATACATGTAACTACTCCTTCACTAGGGTGAGGAGCTCGGCGCTGCCACCAGGTAGAAAGACGGTGCTGGGCCGCCGGATAAAACAAGGTGGAGGGCCGGATTCGGCCCGTGGGCCTTGTGTTCACCACCTGTGTAGACTATCCACCTCCTCACATCTGCCCACAAAAATACTACTCATTCTTAAAGACACATGTCAAGCATTGCCTTTCTTGGTGACACTTCTGCTGACTTTTCCCACCTGCCCCGCCCTGCATGCTGCCCACATGGCCCATTCTGCTCCCATAGCCCCCGTGTGTATCTCTCTAGTGGGGCGCTGCTGATCACCCTCTCGGCTTGCTGCTCTCCTTGTCTCTGTCTCCCATAATCCAGTGTGGTTATTGAAGGCACAGTCCGTATTTTATCAAGTATTAAGCTCCAGGCCCTTGGGGATACATCCTAATAGGTGTACGGGATTTGTTGGCTCATGTAATGTCCAAATGTCATTATTCCATAAATGGAGAAACGAAGGCATAAGAGTGTGAGAAGTTTTGCCAGAGTTACACAGGTGGGTTATTCTGCCTAACAGTGTAGAAAGTTCTAAAAGATAATATACAAGTTTGTATTAGGAAAAATTATTTGTACAGGTGCAAAACATGTAAGAGATTCTGAGTAGCAGTGGCTTCTATGTGGAATTAGAAGTTAATCATCATTTGTAAAGCAAGCAACAAAATCTTTGGGAAGCAACCAGTTCTTTCTCATCTAAAACTCCCATAGCTATGAAAACAAGCATAAAAACATCTGTTCAGTGGTCACTGTTTCTAGTCTGCCTTCTTAAAATGAAATCTTTCCCAATGAGCTTACAAGGAAATCACAAAACAAATCTAGTTTAAAATTGCTACAAAATATGCTACTTCATCGAAATACAATGATGAGCTCTGTTGTTTTTGACAGTATAAACACTACCAAGAAATACAATAAATTCAGTGAAATAAATCACCACAATAGGTTGATTGGTGCTACAAAAGCAGTATTTATGACAAACAGATGAAATATGCTCCAAGTTGATTCAGCCTTGCTCATCTTTGATTTTTATGATGGATATATATTTCAGAAGTCGTGGATTTGTCTCTGATGCACTGGTTTTCTCTCTAGAAACCACTGACAAATCCGAGCATCTACTAAACAGTCAACAGTTTTCAGGATGCTGATATCACTGAACTTGGGGGTAGGGCTTGTGGGAAGTACATGAGAAATGGGGAACAGAAATTCAGCTGACTCCTTCTCTCTTTTAACTTAAGTAAATGTGGAAGGGAACACATCTCTCTCATTAGAGCAGGATAAAAATCTGCAGAAAACACAGACTAGACATTTCTGCAATCGCAAGTTTCCTGAATAGCTCTGATTGAGAAATAGATTATTAATAAACCACATTGCAAAAAGGAAGCAAAGAGCCCTCCAAATGTCTATTTGGACTGGGAAAATCATCTTCGACACAGTCCATCTGGCTGTGCCAAGGGGACTGATTTCATCAGGACTGAAGGACCAGGTTTGTGTAGTGAAACCCCAGTCCATCCATATTTTATTTCCATCTGTACATAGAGTCATTCTGCATTTCCAGCTTTCATTAGTATTGGCTGTCTTATTCCATCACCAAAACATTTGTGTCAGGTAAATGTTACAGTCACCATTTGACAGACAAAAAAAAAAAAAAAAAGAAAGAAAAGAAAGCAGGTTTAGAGAAGAGCTGACTTCTGGCCACAGAGATTTTCTTATTTGTAATTGGCTTTATATAACATGCCATAGACTTGGGAGACAGAAAAACAGTGTCCTGACCCCAGGCCTAGTCACTTGTTCATTGAGTGACCATAAGCATATCATTTCACTTCCCTAAGCCTCTGTTTCTTCTCTTAGACATGAAGGCAACAATGTAACCAGATTGTTTTAAGGATTCAGTGAAATAAGGTCTGAAAAAATTCTTAGTGTGAAATAGACAAGGTTCAATAAATGTAAATTTTCTTTCTATTTCAGCTGTACATCAGCCAGAGATGTTTGATGTCTTCGATGCACCAGAGAAACATAGTGCCCCGCTCACAAAGCTGATGGAAACTTAAGAATTATTTACCAGCAGGGCACTTTGAAATTTTAAACCTGGATTTCCCAGTGGTAAGTCACCGGATGTTAAAAAGCAAAAAGAGATTCAAAGTAAAGTGTACGAGTACACTTGGCATCTATTTTCTCTGAAGAAAAAAAGAAAACTGCATTGTTAACAGTCAACATCTCTCCAAGTGTTGGGACATCTACCAAACACAGACATACCTGGATCTATCTGGTAGGATTAGATCTCAGAAGGGAATTTGCTTCACACATCCTTGACAGAAAATGTACAGATCTAAAATATAGTACACACGTCTTTATACTGGTGAATTCTACATGTCATCAGAGTGAATTTAAAGAAGCAGGTAAATTAATTCATTTCCAGCCTGAAGACAACTTTCGATCTTGTTTTCCCTGGATAGTTCTATCTGAAACCCCTCCAAGATTTCCAGAAGAAAGTCTATTAATTTTCCACGTACTTGTTGATGCGGAAGCCATCAGGATTATGGGTTGAGTATTTCTAGTGTAGGGAAAGTAAGGCATGCAATTAATCTCTGTGAACTAAAATATACTTCTTTTCATTAATCTTTTATTGTAAATGAGCAAAGTAATTGAACCAGCACCACACCGTCAGAATGAATGCAATGCCGGTGGGATATGCTTGAGAGAGTACATACTGATTGAGTATTAAATATCTAACGGCAATAATTTATGGTTCATTAATTCTTTTGGAGTTTCTTAGTTGCGGAGGGTTTGAATCCTAAGTAGTCAGACTTTTCATAGAAAAAGGCTTTCAAATGCTGAAGGCACAAGGTGCTCACAACCCACAGACAATCTCCTTAATCTGGGCTCTTTCCTCCTTAGTGGAACCAGACTCCCAAGAACATTTGCAAAAATGGCTGATTGTTTGAAACACAGAAAGCTGTCATCTCCTCATTCCAAAAATGCCCTGTTGTGTACACAGTGGCCGTGGCGCATGTCTGAAAAGGCTAGGTGACATGGCCCCAGAATTGGGAATAGGGATATGACCTAAGCATACAGTCTGCAGCTTCCTGCGTATTATGTAAATCCCCATCCAGCTCTCTGGTGGTTTAGATGCCTCAGCTTTTGGTTGCAACTGACTTAGCTTCCTTAATTGTATTCTGCCATCCCCCGTGGCACAGCTTCGCTGCACATGGAAATAGAAGCTTTTTCCCTGCTGGTAGCAAAATGCGATCAACCCGAAGCAATGTTATAGAAATATGTGTTTTTGGATTTGAAGATTGGGTCTATTCAGACCTCATGCAGTTTAAAAACAAACACTGTTACAAGAAAACACTAGGAGCCCTGTATCTATGGCAAAGAGGTACTGTAGATATTGGTTCAGTTTGGGGGTTTGAGCAAATTCCTTTATTGCAGTTTTACCTCAGTGCCCTAAGGAGCAGCTAATAGTTGAGTTGAATCTATTTTTCTTTTTCAGAGCAAATGTGCCTTTTCTTTGATTCCTAGTATTTGCTCAATATATATATAATGTGTCTAAATGTAATTTCAGCTAAAATAATATTGACCTTCAATATGATTTGGACATGTGTATAATCATGTATGAAAATGTCTAGAAACTTCTGGTACTGCTTTACCCTAACCATATCAAAGAGGCGATTTAAGAACGGATTTTGAAATAATTAAATACTCTCATTTCTCCTGAAACTTTTCTCTCTCTCGCTCTCCCTCTCTCTCTTTCCTGCTCATATTATAGTTTTTACTAAGAAAATGTATATATTTTATTGCATTATATTAAAAAACCACTCTATAACTACATTTAAAATAGTTTTATGCAAAATAATGAATGACAGATGAGAAAAAAACCACAGCAACAGAAAAGACAAATCTCATAAATAACCATCAAAGGTCAAATCCAGCGAAGATCAAAAAGCTTTTAAAAACTAATATCTTGGAAAATGTCTAAGAATTCCAGATAATAACATTTTAGCAGGCCATCGAACATAGCAAATAATGTCCAAGCTTTCTTACATGGCGATAAAATGAATTAGCTTTGTGTTCGAATACAGTTTAATGTTTTGACAAAGAAAAATTACATAAAGTTAATTGATAGTAAATCACTTGCATTTACTATCAAAATCAGTTGCCTTTTCATTTTGTATACTGATGATGGATTATAGAATTGTACACCTGAAACCTATATAATTTTATTAACCAATGTCACCCCAATCAATTCAATAAAAATAAAAAAAAATAATGACTAAGGACCTCCAGATGGGAAGATTATTTTAGATTATCCAGATATGCCCGAACAAATTCTATAAATTCTTCGAAGGATAGACCTTCCGTGGCTATTGTCAGAGAAGCAGAAAATGGCAGGCTGAGAAAGATCTGGCCCGCCCATCCTGCCTTTGAACATGGGAGGAACGGCTGACGTAGGCCTCTGGAGCTGGACAGGCAAAGAGGTCGATGCTGTCCCCAGAGCCTCTGAGAGAAACACAGCTCCGCGGGCATTTTCCCTCTCACCCCGTGAGCCCGTGACAGACTTCTGACCGAGAGGGCTGTAAGAAAATAAATATGGGCTATCTTAACGTTTTTATTATGTGTGACAGCAGCAGTAAAGAAGGAGTAAGCGCGTGTTCTCAAATGAGTAGAAAATGAGTAAATATATGTATATATTTGCCTTTACCTGCAAGGACTACCTCTATAAATATACCAAGTATAGCAGAAACGTTGCTTTTTGTGGAGTGAGTGTTGTGTAGCAGGAGACAGGTGGGGAATATGTCACTTTTATGGTGTATATCTTTTTGTACCTTTCAGATTTTGAGCCATCTAAGTTTATCCCCAAGATAAACATAAATAATTTAAAACAAATACAATAACATTGCCTTTCTTCCTATAGTTTGATGGGTGTGGGACATATCACACTTGTGTGCAATAAGACATCCTTTTCTTAAATAATTGAGTAGAGTGTGATGAGAAGTATACTAATTATTGGCCAATCAGAGATAAGTAGCATTGATGACATATGAGTTTACTTTGTTATTTTGATGTCTGTATTCTTGCGACTCACTTCTTTTTCTAAAGCAACTGCTAGGTGCTTTTCTATCGATTCCAATTACATTTCAAGGTGAGTGAATTCATTAGCACTCTTCCAGTCATTCAGCATCGCTGGACAACCATCAGTGCTAGAACCTGGAGATTCCGAGATGAACCTGATACCGTCTTTGTCGTTAAGCTCTCTGAGACATACATCATTAAGCAAGTAATTATAGCAAAGTGTGAGAACTTCTATAAGAGGCAGGCTCTGAGATTGTAGAAAAATAATTCAGAAACACCATCTTGGCAGGACAGTTATGGCTTTTGGAATGATTCTGGTGGAAATCACACCTTCTCCTTTATGGAAATTAGCGGAAGATAAACAAAGAAAGACTCTTCAATATCCTTGACAATTATCTGTTGTAATGCTGTTGTAATAAACATACAGTTCTCCAGGTTACAAAGGGAACGATGACCCCTGCTTAATGAAGTGCTAGGTATGCCCTACGGGATCCATCTTAATATCCAACAGGCCTCGTCTCTCATTTTTAGAGTCTTCTTATGCTTTTTTAAAAAATATTCTTTAAATTTATTTTTATAGACAGGGAAGAGGGGGAGGAGAGGGACAGGAACATCCATGTGAGAGAGAAACTTCAATCAGTTGCCTATTGTAGTGCCCCAACCAGGGACGGGACCACAACCCAGGTATGTGCCCTGACCGGGAATCAAACCCACTACCTTTTGCTCTGTTGGGCGATGCCCAACCAATTGAGCCAGGTCTGTGCGTTTTTTGTTTTTTATTAAAGAAGACAAAAGTAGTACTAGATACATTAGTCTATTCTCAAAAACATAGATTTCTTCTTCTTGAGAGGAAGATAAAGGGATATCATTCTGCAAGTGCACGATTCTCAGTGACTCACATGTGAGTGTGGCCCTACATATACTCTTACATTAAATGCCACCGATAATTAAACTCTGCTGACAAGAAATGAAAAGGAAGATGTTGGTTACACAGACAGCCTGATTCAAGATAAGACTGGAGGCTAATATTGAATTAAGTATAAAAACAGAGTTTCATTACGGCAGCTCAAAGTTAAGCAGCTTCAGTGCGAAGGGAGCGTTGGGATGTTTGTTCTCCTCAGTGGCCCATGGGGATGGAGGGAGGGGTGGGAGGGACTGTTCCTTAGGTCCAGATAGGGTTGTGGGTATAGATTTGGCATTTCACATTGTGATTTTCAGACTGAAAATACCAACTTGAAGTTTCTAAAAATCTCTTTCCCAGTTCCTATTTTTCTGGAGATGTGAAAATCTATTTTATATATTGCAAGCAAAGTCAGATCTTCTTTCCTCCCTCTCCCCATATTTTGCGTATTTCAAGATAATTTGAATCTGAATTACACAGATAAGAATTTCTCATGGCTGGTTTCACTCGTTTAGCATAACGTTTTCCAGATTTATCATATTTATGATCCCACGTATATGAAATGTCCAGAATAGACCAACCCATAGAGACGGAGTAGATTGGTGGTTGCCAGGGAAGAAGGGAAGGGTGAATGGGCAGTGGCTGCTGATGGGCGCGAGGATTTGAGGCCATGAAAATGTTCTAGAATTCGGTAGTGGTGATAGTTGCACAACAACTTTAGACTACACTGAAAACTACCCTGGCTGGTGTGGCTCAGTTTATTGGAGCATCATGCTGTAAACTGAAACGTCACAGGTTCGATTCCCGGTCAGGGCACACGCCTAGGTTGTGGATTCAGTCCCCAGTCCGGGCATGTGGATCAATGTTTCTCTCTCACATCAGTGTTTCCCTCCCTCTCTCTTTCCTTCCCTTCCCCATTCTCTAAAATCAATAAACATGTCCTCACATGAGGATAAAATAAAATCATGTAGAATACGCTAAAAACCACACTTTAAAGGGGTAGATTTATGGTATGTGACTGATAATTCAATAAAGCTGTTGTTTTCTGTGCCTCCCTTCAGTTTTCTGACAGTTCATTCACGTGCTCTTTGGGCAGGAAGGCTTGTTTGCTAATTACACATCTATACTGTAAGCTCATCTCCCCCTCAGCTCTTAGGATTTCCTTCCCCAGGCTTCATCAGATATTAATTTGTTAAGACAACACGGTGAATAAATGATTAACCTATGTAAAAGTGTTGCACAGACATTCATTAAAAAATATGCATTGAGTCTCTACTGCATGCCAGGCACAGTGCTGTATCTCAGATGGCAGGATGCTGCCAGACCTCAGACCTAAACGGTGACCAAAGGGAGTCTCACTTGAGATCAATTTCCAGCTCCCTCTAAGAGTTAGTTTTCTCACTGTTAAAACAGGGAAAAGAAGAGCATTAGCTCCTCGTTTTTTTGAGAGTATGCATATCATTCTGCACACCCCCTAGCAACTGGTAAATACGTGATTTTTAATGAAACACTTACTATCTATAATTGGTGCTGTGGGATTTAGGATTAGAAAGGGATTATCTCTGTGTGCAAAATCAAGTGTCTGTGCCTCTTTCGCTACTGCTTTGTCCTCAGATTACGGGATCCTGAATGGATATAGAGTCCTTAATATATATGCCAGTCAAATTTAAAATTCACCCATTAACTCCTTCAGTCAGAATGGTGAAGGGATTGACTTTTGGAGGATTTTGAAATGTCAGCCCATCCTATTTTCATGCCAGTACATAACACGCGGGAATGTACTTCTTATTCCACCCTACACAGACTGACCTTGTCTATCGCTTTAATGAGAAAATTATACATGCTGTACTTCCCCATTTCACAAGGGTTTTTGCACTAAGGTATATCGAAGGAGCATATTACCAGGAGGAGCTGGGCACAGCACAGCCATATGGCAGAGAAAAAGGCCACGGCCCCAGAGCAGGTGACCCGTAGTATCTCAGACGTGACATATAGAGGGCACTTTGGAAAGTGGCAAAGAGGTCAGCCACCAGGCAGCAGACGCGTGTCCAGTAAACGGCCTCGATACCTCAAATCCACTTACGGCGACTACTAATTGACACTGTTAGAAATCAGGGAGACGTGTTACGCGTCGATCTTAGATGAAAACGAAGGAAAGCAAAAAAGAGTATGTATTAACGTAATTGCGAAGAGACCTGCTTGACCCGTGCTTCGGTGGACTTGGGCATTCACTACTCTCCTAATAAGCCCCGTTCATTAGGGAATGGGAATGCTCCCTCATTGTGACAGTAGTTTCTTTCTCACTCAAATTACACCAAGCTCATTTTGTTAAGTGTTGAGATACCAGATGGCCCCCAAGGTACACTCTGGTACACAGGCAGAAGATTCAGTGCTTTTGCGATTCGTGGTCTACTTTTCGGGGGGGCTGCAAAAACAGTTTCTGGAAATGTCTTTTGGAAACCAAGAAACAGACACCTATTGTCTTGTTTTCTGTCTGATAAAAATTAGATAATTATAGATTAGTATGCATAAGTATACATATACATATATAGATATCTTACTTTTAAATATGTGAAAAGGAACTTAGCCTTTTAACTCAATGCTTGCTAGAAAGTGTGTGGTCTGCCTTCCAGAGCAACAGGATGGCACAGGACCCATCTTGTGTCATCTCTGCAGAAGCCTATTATTCAAAAGTTGGGATATAAGAACTTTGAGAGATTTTAGAATTTCAGGCCATTGGCATACTTAATTTGTGTATGGGGGACTGAGAATTAGGGGGGGAAACTATATAAGATCAAAAAGAGTTCGTGTCAGAACTAGAGGTTAAACTTTCGTCTCCCTCTGAAGAGCTAACCATCTACTTTTTAAAATAACGGCTTTACTAAGATATAATTTATAAGCCATAAAACGTACCCTTTTAAAGTGCACAATTCAGTGGTTTTAACTGTCCCTTCCTAGCAATGTTTGAAGCTATGACACCTGTTACCCAGCGCCTTCCACATCCACATGGCGGTCTGAGAACAAGGCTTCCAGCAGAAGCCCCGACGACAATAAAAGCTCTTCGAATGTGAGCTGTTGTCATGCGCCAGCAACTATGCTCAGTCCCTGTTCGCGCATTCAGCAAATACCTTTTGGCACCTGCTATGTGCCAGACCCTGGTCTCTATTCTTGTCCTAAACCAAGGAACTGGCCAACCAAAGTAAAAAAATGATGACATGTCAATCATACAACAGTGAAGATGATCACAAGTGCTACAGCATCAAAACAAGAACTCAGAACAGACGAAAGGAGATGGATGTGTGGATGTGTGTGGGTGGGGTGGAGAAGACAGATTAAGATTTTGAATACAAAGGTGAGTGTAGGTGCCGTTGACAAAGTGACAGCATTCATTTAAATGCTCAGACCAATGGGCTGCGGGCAGCCCAGGATGGCTATGAATGTGGCCCAACACAAAATCACAAATATACTTAAGACATTATGAGATTTTTTGTGTGTGATTATGTGTCGCAATGTATTTAATGTGTGGCCCAAGACAACTCTTCTTCTTCCAGTGTGACCCAGAGATGCCCTGCAAAGGATGCATTTAATTATGTAACATTAACCTCTTTTTAAAATTCATTCTATTGAAATATAGCTTATATAGAGAGAAAAGCTACAAAGCTCAAAATTTTTTAAAGATTTTAATTATTTATTTTTAGAGAGGGGAAGGGAGGGAGAAAGAGAGGGAGAGAAACATTAATGTGTGGTTGCCTCTTGCATGCCCCCTGCTGGGGATCTGGCCCACAACCCAGGCATGTGCCCTGACTGGGAATCGAACCAGTGACCCTTTGATTCAGAGGCTGGCATTCAATCCACTGAGCCACACCAGCCAGTGCTCAACGAACTTTGACACAGTGAATATGCCTGCTGAAATTCTTGTTCAGTTTTTTCGAGTTCATAAAATGGATGCTAGAGCAAGTAAGTAATGAGCCTAAAACCATATCACCCACAAATGCAAGAGCCAAAATGTGAACTCACGTGACTTGCGAACCTTAGCACTTAGCTATTGGTTCAAATTCTCTCAAAGAGGAGGACCCAGTAGCTAGACCACAGACTTGTAAAAGTGGATCAGAAGAGAGAGGCAGGGAACTAACCATGAAGTAGCTGAACTGTTGGACTGAATGGGGAAATTGCAGCTTCCTCAACAACAGCAGAAGGGCATTTAAGAGCACCTTGAAGGGGGCATCCTTGTCTCCAAAAATATAGAGGATGCTGCTGTACCTCCAAGTTACCACAGAGTGGCAGTGTTCTAGAGCTTAACTAAAGTTAGTTGTATTCAAAAGTTCCCAGTTCAGTACTACTTTAAAAGTTAATAGGTCTCCTCCCCAAACAATATTTCGTAGATCATAGAGGCTCTTACATAGAAAAACACTTAAGATTTATATACAACTCACTTTTGTATAAGACATAATAAGCATTATAACAGTGTCTGTTCTGTGTGTAATAGAGATCTCATTGATTTATGAAATCAAATACAAATATTGGACAAAAGTTGCAGTTAAAGGTGTACCAGAGGCATCTTTTGTTTGGTCAGGCTGCTGGACTACCTGGTGGCAGACTAACACTTTCACCAGGAATAAAAAAATTGAAAGACTAGATTAAAAAAAATTGTCTGAAGGCATCAGAGACACTCAAGAGTTGATGGACAAAGATTAAGAGAGAAGGGAAATTTGCAGAGGCAATCATTACATTTTTCATTCATTCTGCACCACATTTACTTGGAGACATTTTGCCTAATTCTGTAGCTTCCCAGAGCAAGAGAATGAGAAACCTCACCCAGAACACCTGCAATGTGCATTGGAGCTCTTGGTGGCCTCAGTGAGTGGCTTGGGACAGTCACTGGAGGTTAGGACCTGTCAACAAAGAGGGACCCAGATACATACATGGAAATGAAAAGAATCTAGTGGTTGACAGGGTTTTTTCAGGTCTGAAATTCTTCCTTAAGTCTGCTAAGTCCCTGATAAGACTGCATTAATTTGCCCCTTAAATAGTTGTGAGAGGCCAGTTAGGAGATAGTAAAATCCTCTTGTAGAAAGGCAACATTATTCAAAGCCTCTACCACACATTAAATATAATGTCTGACATTCTATCAAAATTTATGAGGCTTATCAAAATGAGGACCAAGGATTTTTAAAAAGATGGCTTAAACAAAGAAAAAAAACCTCTCATAGACACAGGCAGCAGTATGGTCACTACCAGAAGGAAAGTGGGGTGGGAGGAGGTAGAAGAGGGTAAAAGGGGGATAAATGGTGGGGGAAGGAGACTTGACTTGGGGGTGTGAATATGCAACATGATATACAGATGATGTATTGTAGAACTGAACATCTGAAACCCATGTAATTTTATTAACCAATGTCACCCCAATAAATTCAGTTTTTAAAAAGGTGGTGTCAGATCATGATTGATCCAGATAAAGGTTGATCCAGATAATGATTTGGCCACATAAAACTTTAAAATAAGGTACATTCATATACTTCAAAAAGGAAAATAGAAGACAGAGAATTTTACCAAGAAAAACCTAGGTCTTTAAATTTAGAAATAAAACAAATGATAATATCAATATTAAGAACCATTCCCACCACAGGAGTAACAAAATCCGTTAAACATCAAATTAGACCCAAGCGAAGAGAGGATTGGTGAACTAGAAGAAAACCAGTAGAAAATACATAGACTAAAGCACACATAGAGAACAAGAGGGTGAGGGGAGCCAAGAGAAAAAAGAAGAAAAACTCAGAAAGGTGTCGGATAGCTATGGTGCGTGGTAAAAAGTGCTAATAGATGTTGTGTCATTGGAAGTCCGTAGGAGGAAGATGAAAAGCGGGGATGGGAGCTTTATTCAAAGAAGTAAAAGCCAAGGTATTTTGCAAAACTGCGTGAAGACATTGCCTTCCAGGTTTAAGAAAGTCGGAGAATCTGAGCAAGATAAACACGAGAAGAACCACCCCTCCTCACACCACAGCCGTACTGCTGAGCAGCAGAGACACAAGGACATTGCACAGCAGTCAGGGGACAAGAGGGGTCTATCGTGCGATCATAAGATTGGCATTAGCTTACTAGGAGAAAGATGAAAGCCAGCCACCGTTCAGTGAGAGGCCCAATTTTAAGTGCTGAAGGAAAGGAACAGGAATCCTGGAATTGTATACAGAGAGAAGTTATCTTTCAAACACAGAGAAATAATGCAAATAAATTTCTCAATGTATAAAACATAGAATGTGTTGCCAGAAAACAAACTGAAATAAATACTAAGGGGGCCGTTCAGTCAGAAGCGGTGCACATAGGAAAATGCAGAAAGAGTGGAGAGAGACAGAAAGGGTAAATGTATAGTGAAATCTACATGAATATGGACCATGAAAAATAATAATATCTGTCTGTCTGGACTCTGCCAACTAGACAAGGACGTTACCACAATTCCTTTTCACTATTTTCCTTAAAGTTGTAGCCAGGGCAGTAAGACAAAAATTAATGAATGAATTAATAAGGGAAAAAAGTTATAAGAATTGAAAAAGAAGAAATAAATGTATCATTCGCTTAGACATGGCTGTGTATGCAGAATGCCCAAAAGAATCAATACACCAATTGTTAGATTTAAGGAATTATTTAAGGCAAGCTTAATATGAAAACTAACTTTACTCCTATGTAAAATTAACAAAAACATACAATAGAAAATTAAAGTTATCATTTAGAACAGCACCAAAAAATATCTAGGAGCAAATGTAACCAAAGGGCACAAAATCTGTTCACAGAACACACAGAACAATACTAAGAAATCCAAAAGGACCCCAGCAATGGAAAGCTATCCCATACTCTTGAATTGGAAATGTCAAAATTGTGAGATCCCCACAAATCATCTACAGGTTCAACTCAACCCTATTTAAAACACCCAGAAGCGATCCCTGTGCAAAATTACGAGCTGCTTACAAAATTAATTTGGAAAGGAAACATACCTACAATGGTCACAACAACATCCTAGAACAAGGCCAGGCAACTCACATGACCAGGTAGCCAGGCTTAGTGCGAATCTTAAGCAACCAATTCGCTGCGATATTGACACAAGAACAGACAAATGGATCAACATATCAGAACAAGGCGCAGACCGCAACCGAGGCACATGTGATCGCCAGATGTTTGCAAGGGTGGCATTGCCATTCAGCGTGGAAAACGTGCTCTTCCTAATGAATGGGGCCATTCAAGTGGATGTTCCTATTGCTAAGTAATTACTTTATCCCAAAGCAAAATACAAACCCAGTGGATGTAGATCTATGTAATGAACATTCAACAGTACAGCTTTTTGAGAAAAATATACTATAAAGTTTATGACTTTGCGGCAGACTAAAATTCATAAGACATAAAAGAATTTGCTAAAATGTAACAATGTGAAGATTGGTCAATTGAACAACATTTACATTAAGAGTACTGATTTGTAAGAAGACACCATTAAGAGACTAAGAGGACAACCCAAAGGGTAAGAAAACATACACACATGACTTGTATTCTTCTTATCTCCATTAAAAAAAACTGCATTTCAGTAAAAGAGATTATTCAATTAAAACAAAAAAGTTGGCAAATGACTTCAGTAAGCAACTTCCCCAAAAGAATGTCCAATAACCATAAAGGACTCAACATTAACATCAATGATATAACATAGGTATGTCATCAAAAATGGTTAAAATAATAGTAATAGTAATAAACTAGAAGACATTAAGTGTTGATAATGATGTAAAAAAGCAGAGCTCTCATACAACTACTTTAGGAAACTCTGATAATATTGACTCTTAGGAATATAAATAACAGAAATACGTATGTAATGCTTATGGATTTTAGAGAGAGGGGAAGGGAGGGGAGGGAGAAGGGGCAGAGAGAGAGAGAGAGAGACATCGATTAGCTGCCTCCAGAACACCCCCCCAAGCAGGCATTAAAACAGCAACCCAGGTATATGCCCTGATTGGGAATTGAACCTGCGACCTTTTGGTGTACAGGATGACACTCCAACCCACTTAGCCACACTGCCAGGGCAACAATGTTCTAACTTGTTATCAGGCCGATATTCACAGAAGTGTTTTTCTTTCCCATTGTGAAAAGGTCCAAGGTACACACTTACGATTTTTGCATTTTTCTGTATTGATGCTTCCCTTTTAGTAACAGATTCATTTTGCTAATATAATCAGAGTACTGTCCCATCATAAATCCATTTATTTTTTTAACTAACAGTCACTGTTGAACAGTACAAAGTGCTCAAGATTAATCTTAGAGTTCAGTGCTTATGCAAAGTGAGTTCTAAAAGCAGGCTGCCCTGGCTGCTCTGATTATCCTGTCTGTGACCACATGTGGAGGGCTTGCGCCTCAGTGACAATGAACTGGAAATACTAGTCATTCCTTCCTCATAGGGTAGTTTTTGAACGAAATGAAATGATCTTTGCCAAGGACGCTGCAAAGTGTTAGCTAGTGAATAAACACTGGCTGTTCTTTATTGCTGGAGAACAGGGATGCTGGGCCCACTGAGGCCAGTGTGAGTTCACTGGCTGCCATCAAGTCAGAATCTGAGCTCTTCCAACTCATGAACTCAGGAGCAGTCCTGACCAGACTCAGAGGGGTTCTCAGGACTGAACTTGCTGCCATATAAGAAACTGGTTTATAATCTGAAAAGCTCTATGATAATGGCAGAGATTATGTTGAAAGATATATTATAGTGCCGAGATCGATAAATACACATACGACGCCACTTTAACAAATACGAAAGGATGCCATCGTCTGATGTTCCAGTAAATGTCCCGGAGAACTGGCAACGTTTCCTGAGGACAAGGTCTGTCATATCCAACAGATTAAAAAATGCTATGAAATATGAGGGAAACATGCACAGGAATGGAAATGATAGAAAAGGCTGATACAACGATGAAAACAGATCAGCGTGCAATATCAAGGCACTGCAGTTCATCACTCGTATTTTACAACCACTCCAAATGGTGTTCAAGACAAAAAGGAACTGGAGATGTGGTTCAGTGCTATTTCTGAGATTTTTTCTTTCACTTAAAATATGTTATTGATGATCTCAAGTTAGCCATGAGGATATAACTGAACATTAGAATACGGTAAATGCACATATACGCATGCTCACTGAGGAAGCAGAGTGGGTACGTTTCGTGATGCTCAGTTGTCAGTGGTGTCTGGTTGGCTGTTGTATGAGTCGCTCCAGCACAAGCTGTCACAGCTGAGGGGAGTTGAGTTTTCTCCTGCTACACACAATACCAGCAGTTCTAGGGACTCAGTAGTTTAAACCAATGGCTATTGGTCAGTGCTAATCCCCAGGGTAAACCCAATGGCTGGCTTATGACATAAAACTTAAAATAACTCAGCTCACCTGCCTTTGTTTATTTTCCCCTAAAAACTGCAAAAGTATGGAGATATGCACAGTTTTCTTATAAATTATTTCTATCAACAAACACTGTGTATTACTTTTTTATTCAAAACCTAATGCTCCTTTTCAAAATGAGGTTCATTGAACACTCCAACCTGCAACTGAGGAATAAATGATCTAGTGTACATGCACATGAAATCTTCAAAAACACATTGCATTTTAAATTGATATATATCAATGCAAAAATATATTGAAATACTATCATATGCAAACACTAGTGATTCAGGAATAACTAAAAATAACAATCCTAGGGAAGGGGAAAAATCTATAAAAGCAATTAAATAATAAAACAGAGGAAATTATTTGCTCTTTAATACTACCCTAAAGAACAATCTATGTTAATGACACAAGCCTTGGACTTTATCTGTGAGTATGTAAAACATTAAGATTCTCATAAATGGGGTTATACCTTATATGAATGATTCACAACACAAATTTGAACTTAACCATCAGGGGTAGCTAGCTAAAGCATCTATTTTCATCTGCATGGCATTCCATTGGATTTATGTACAAGAGTTAAAATTCTCTTATTAATGATCATATACATTTCAGTAAAATGTACTGCAGTTTATTTGGTTGTTGTGATCCCTTTAGTCATTTTAATGTCAGGTATAAAAATGAATAATAAATCAGTGGCAAAGATTAATGTGTTCAATTTATAACTTAGGAGACACAGAGGAGGTATTTCTCTTCTTTGGGCTTTAGGTTTCTGATTTATTTAATAGATATCTATGTTGAAATTGGAACAAATAACTGAAGGGCCCTTCTTTTGGGTTAATCTATGAATCTAAGGGACAGATTGTTCTTTTAATAAAGATATGTTTTACATTATTTGTTACATTTACTTATGTAATTGTGGCCCATTTCTTACATAAGTGACTTGAAGATATCTAAGAATGCACGTATATTTCAAACACATAAACATACGTATAATTATAAAGTCATGGATAGGGGCTGTAGTCACGTGCTGGTTAATGATGGAACTATGTTCTGGGAAACGTGTAGATAGGTGATTTCGAGGTCGCGTGAACATCACAG
This sequence comes from Micronycteris hirsuta, assembly GCA_004026765.1. Classification (NCBI taxonomy): domain Eukaryota; kingdom Metazoa; phylum Chordata; class Mammalia; order Chiroptera; family Phyllostomidae; genus Micronycteris; species Micronycteris hirsuta. The sequence goes on along the minus strand of PVJI01003812.1, from coordinate 34,653 downwards.
AGTGCACTTACACAACCCTGGATGGTCTAGCCTACCGCACACCTAGACTACGGGTGGAACCTATTGCCCTACGCTGCACGCCTATACAGCACAGTGCTGTACAAAATATCACCAGAGTAAACCAAGCACAAGAGAAAATGATACGGTCAAGAGGCAAGGTCAGCGTGAGATGCACGAGGCTCTGCCCGTGCAACACGCCACTGTCTCGCAGCATTTTTTAAATAAGTAGAAGAGTACCTCTCAACGAACAATGAAAAGTACAGGATAGTAAACACACACACCAGTTAGAGAGTCATTTATTATATCATCAACTATGACATACTGTGCCTAATTGTAAGTGCTCTGCTTTTCCGACGACTGACAATGCTTTAGGTTTGTTCACACCAGGATCATCACAAACCCATGAGTAATTCATTGACCTACAATGTTAGGACAAGGACATCACTGGGCAGTAGGGAAGTTTCAGCTCCGTTATAATCTTATTGGGCCACATTCCTTTCTGTGGTTTGTGGATGACCAAAATGGCTGTGCTGGGCACAACTATATAAAAGTGAGAATAGAAAGTAAAGACCCAGGGATATCAGATTTCACGAATACATGTCAGAGTGTATTGCGCTAAGGCACATATTAGACTTTTAGTTCCTTGGAAGCTCGAACAACAAAGAAAACACAATCAGCACAGAAGGCTTCTCAAAAAATACAGTCGCCTCAGAAACTTTCAGACTGACAGAGGAAACACAAATATTCACCGATATTCACACATAGCAACCAAATCAAAACTGTCCCCAAGTTTTAAAGAAGTTAGATAAAAGGCACTGGATTTAGATGTCTTATCAATTCTATACCAATGCACCTCAACCAAATCTCCCTCTTCCATTGAGGCAACTCACCTGCTGTTAACATCCCATGTTTGACCCACTTGTATGAACATACAATAATATATATTTTAAATGCAATAAATATTATCACAGAGATTGGGTCATTCGTAGTTCACTGTTCACTGTCTGTAACTTCTCCTTTCCAACTATCTTGATATAGTGTGTACTGATTGAGAACTGCTCTCAAATGAAAATCTTTGTAAATCACCCCTTTCTTTTTCCTTCCTCTTATTTTTTAATTATAGTTAATGTCCAGTATTATTTTGTATTGTTTTCCGGTGTACAGCTTAATGATTAGACCATCATAGCAAGTCCTCCTTTTCAGGAAAAGAAAATGTGCTGGCCATGTTATTTGAAATGAAAAGGGTAAATGGGTGGCCCAAAACTTCCCTATCACTCTTCTATGGTTTGCTTCCTCACACTAAAAGGGACACCACCCGAAAGCAGAGGCCGTTGTATGGATTTTTAGGCAAGTCAGTCCGCATGGCTGGTCTGGGCTGGTTCTTTACGTCTGTTTCACTGGTGTAATTAAGGAGACGTGCCCCTTCACTCTCAGAATTTCTGGACGACGAATTGAATAGTCACTTGGGCAAAACTATCTTAACAACTTTTCTGGATATTGGAATTAGTCTAAAAATAGGATGTAAAAACATGCAGATGAATATTTTGGTAAGTGTGGAAGCTCGAAATGAGAGGGTTAATGACATGAAGACATATGGGAATCTACTGAATAAATTTATATTAGTAAATCATTAAATCTGATGTTTACGAATAGTGAAAACTATTTAAAAATAATAATGATAAATATCTTTACCTATGCAAAGATACTATAAAAAAGAAATTCACATTTTCTATATCTTGATAGTCATCTCTGAGGGCAAATTGTGGGCACTGTTTATTTTCTCACCTATTTCTTAAGAATTTTCAGGTTTGCTATAATGAACGTTAGCTTCACAGTCAAAAATTCTAAATATATTGAAAACATAGGTATTTTTCTTAATAAAACTCTATTAAAAAGGACATTTCATTGTCCTAGATATTTATTGTAAACCAACCTGCCATTTAAAACTTAAACGTAGAGAAAATATCCCATCCTGTTGAGTTCAGCGTGATCGAGTTCACCCGTGTGACACAGAATGTATTTTCTATTAGTGTGTGCGGCCATAACGTCAATAAAAGGAACAGCAGTCTTCCCCACAGAATGCTCACCTACTGTAGTTTTCAGCTTATTATATAGCAAAGAGGAACAAAATACTCATAGTCACAATGCATTTTTAATAGGTTCTCTAGCTGTCCCCTTCACAAAGACTTGTGGCTGAACACAGATGAGGCTGCTGTGAGGTTTTATGCGGGCGGATGGGCGAAACAAAAGCCAGGTAGGGAGACATTTATCTCACACCAATGCGTGAGCTTCTCAGGCATACAGCCTACTGATTCTGCCACTGGGTTACTAGTTCTGTTTTCCCTGACTGCGACTCGCCTTTCCTGGGCACAATGCTTTCTGGAAAGCAACGCTTTCTGGTGATCAAACCGAAGTGTTAAAAATATAGGAGGTAGGTAGGAGAATATTCACTATTCACGGAGAAACATTGAGAGACAAATGATCAACACCATCGTAGACTCAGATGAGACAAGTGCTCATCAATTTAAATTCAACATTGAAAGGTAAAGATACATTTAAAATTAGATATACATAATAACACAATTAACATTTGAAAACCATCTTTCCTCCTCCTAGTGGCTGGGTGCGCTACTAACCATCTCCTTTGTTCCATGCAGATTCTACAATTTCAGAGCTCATTGCCGATATTTTCTTTCACTTGGGTTTCCAAATCCAATTAAAGAATGACCTTTAGGAAGAGCAAAGGGTTGCCAATGAATGCAACTGTGGAAGACTAGCAGGCAATTAACAAAATTAAGGGCAAACTTAATGTTTGCCTTCTGCAATTACTAGTTTACTTTCTGGTTTCCCACTTACAGTGAAAAAAAGATCTCTATTGTAAGAAAATACAACAGTGTTAGTGAGGTATTTAATGACAAGAAACTCTCTCTTAAAATATGGAAGACAGTAGGGAGTGGTGGGGATTATGGTAAATTAGGATTTCTATCTAAGGGCGGATGAGGAGAATACTACTCAACTTCAGTGGTTTGTTGCTAGGAAAGATCGTGAGCCCAGTGTGTCTGTCAGAGCTTTAGACATTTCAGGTTCTCAAATCTACGTCCACATTGAGAATAAGAAACACATTAAAATATGTAAAAATGGGTTTTTATACTGCAAAACACATGCAGCATGATGAACATCCATGTGCCTGTTCTGATCTGATACCAAAATGCAGAAGTTCAGAGTGGATGGTTCAAAGGCCGCCTATGTCATGGTTAAAGCAGGAACACTGAGCCCAAGTGTCTCTGTGGATCTGACCTTTGTCAGGAAGAGAGAGTTTGAAATTCTTAGTTAATTCCATAACTTGGGATTACACTAGTTCTCTCGTAGTGTTATCGTGAGGGTTAAATGAATTAACATACGCACAGCCCTTATGAGAGCACATAACAAATATTAGGAATTATTTAATTACTGATTGGGTAAAGAGAAACCTGTTATTATTATTATTAGTTTTCCTCATGAAAGGTGAAGAAAGACCTTATTGATTTCCTTAGCCCTGGACTGTTGTACAGAAGAGATACTCATGTCTGTTGTGTTGGTTGTGCAGTTCTGGAATAAAGCAGCGACTTTAGAATTGGAAAGGCCTAGGTTGAAAATATTGCTGTGGCACTTAATAATGCTGTGATTTTTTTATTTAAACTTTCTGAAAATTGGGAGCAGTGATACCTCATTTAATAGAGCAGTGATGAAAATTAGAGTTAAAGTACCCGTATGTACAAGAGGCAGTAATTTATATGGTTTTTGCTCGCTGGGGTTACCCCGTCATTCTGTTACCTTAGATGGCAGAGGAATTCTGCAGGTGTAATTAAGGTTCCTAATGAGTTGTTCTTAAAATAGGAAGATTATTTCAGGGGCTGGGGAGCTGTCTAAGCTTTGGGTTTCCTCTTTCTGGTGGCAGAAGGAACAGTCAGAGAGAGTTTAATCATGAGACAGACTTGACACACTATTGCTGCTTTTGCAGATTGGTTAGATGAGGGGACCCTGTAGAAAGGAATTCAGGGGGCTTCCAGGAGCTGAGAGCAGTCTCAGCGCTCAGTCAGGAAGGAAATGGGGACCTCAGGTTTACAGCCACATAGAAAAAAGTGAATGTGGCCAATAACCTGAGTGAAATGGGAAGCAGATCCTTCTTCAAAGTCACCATGTAAGAGTCCAGCCTGCCGGGGAGCTTGTTTGTAGCCCATGAGATGCCTCAGCAGGGGACCCACCCGAATCTGCCCAGGCTTCTGACCTCAGAACTGTCAGCTGAGCCCTGGCTGGTGTGGCTCAGTGGACTGATCACCGGACTGTGAAGCAAAGAGTTGCCAGTTTGATTCCCAGTCAGGGCACATGCCTGGGTTGCAGGCCAGGTCCCCAGTCGGGGGGCGCATGAGAAGCAACCACACTGATGTTTCTCTCCTGCTCTTTCTCTCTCCCTTCCCTTCTGTCTAAACATAAATAAATAACATCTTTTTAAAAAGTTAGCAATTATTATAATTAACCATTTGTTCAGTGAATCAAGATTGAAAGTTTGTTGTTAAAATTCTTCCATTGGGGAAAATTAGTCTAACAGAATCTCATACTTCTTTTCTCCTCTTAATCTTCTGAATGCTGAAGTCAAACACAGATACTTTACAGCGTCAAGAACTTCAAGACAGTGGAAAGGAGTGTGGCAAAAAGAATAGAAATAAACTACTTCTGGAATACCTGTATCACTCAAGATGTCTTGTTCCTGGAGATCTTTAGTAGCAGAGCTGATCAATACTTTTCTGGGATACTTTTTGACATATTCAGCTGTTCCTAGTTCGATTAGGAAACTGTCTAATTTCATAACTTTTTGTTACATTGTTTTTTCTCTTTTTGAAAATGTGTATGCCATTCAAAAGTGGGAGTGATCTGGTGCATACCTAATAGAAGCAAAGATTCTAAGATTGCATGTATGGGTTTAATACTTTCTACCTTCTCACGACGTACACATAGTAAGGTACTCAGTAAATATGAAAATAATGTGTCCCATGGCTGCTATTAGGCTAATGTTTTCAGAAACCTTTTTAAAAGGCCACCTAGTTTAATATTGGAAGACAAAGGGTTGTCCTCAATATTGTTGAACACATTTATGAAAAATGGGATGGAATTTTTCTGTGGCCTCAAAACCATATTTGCTTTTTCCTCTGCATCCCACTCTCCTCTCCTTTCTACTTTTAATTGTCCAAGCCATGTCTCTCCCAAAAATAACTGAAAGCATCGCTCAGAACTGCTTCCTATGGTCATATTTTTGAAATTAATCTCTTTAGTCTTTTTGAAAGTTTCTAATGTAGGAAGCAGTTTAAATAGGACTGGGTACCTTAAATGTCAACAAACCTGGTTTTACTGATTTAGTTTATTCTTATGCAGTTACAGTTGTCCTGCCTTTTTCCCCATTGCTCACCCCTACCCTGCCTCCTGCTCCTTCAGTTAACCACACCCCAGGGTCCAAGCCCATGAGTCCTCTATTTGCATTTCTTTGCTTGCCCCTTTCCCTTCTTTCCCCCATTATCTCCCTCTCCCCACCCTTCTCCCCTCTGGTTATTGTCAATTTGTTCTTTATTTCCAAGTCTCTGGTTCTGTTTTGCTCATGTGTTTGTTTTGTTGATTAGGTTCCACTTATAGGTGAGATTATTTAGTATTTGTCTCTCACTGCCTGGCTTATTTCACTTAGCATAATGCTGTCCAGTTCCATTCATGCTGTTGTGAAGGGTAGGAGCTCCTTTCTGCTGCATAGTATTCCATTGTACAAATGGACCAGAGTTTTTTGATCCACTCATTTACTGATGGGCACTTAGGCTATTTCTAGCTCTTGGCTATTGTAAATAATGCTGCTATGAACATTGGGGTGCATAGATTCTCCTGAATTGGTGAGTCAGAATTCTTAGGGTATAGTCCCAGCAGTGGGGTTGCTGGACCAAAATTATTTGTATAATAACATACAAATAATTTTAAATATGAATTTATATGATTAATCAAAAATCTAAATTAGATGCAATTTGAGAACATTTAGGTGTTTAGAGAACAAGTTATGGAACTATTTTTTTGTTGTACTCACTGTTTTATAACCTCCCCAATAAATAGAAAAATAAATCTTACTTATCAGTATGTAGCATTTAAACAGATAACATATAAAACTTACTACACAACTATGATAATGTTAGACCATGTTCAAGTATGCTTCCGTGACAAGCTTCTAGGCAGCGCGTAAACACTATTGTTTTTAAGGTATCTTTCCTCTAATCAAGCTCAATAACCACAAGCAAATCTTGGAACATCAATTTCTTTCATCTGGAAAATAGGGATTATGATCTTGTCTTTCCTCCAAAAGTAATTTCAAGGATTGAAGCACTTTTGATGAAAGCGGTATTACACATATGATAGTAATATTCTAGACCTCAGAAATATTACGGAGTCAAAGCACACCATCTATTCTGAACTTTTCTTTAATCTCAGTGGATCTGAGTTACTGTACTCTGAATATTTGACGCCGAGACTGCCATTTCCTTTTAAAAAGAGCTGTAGTGATACTTGTTCCCATCCCAATCAACTTCAGTTACCATCAGTGAATCAGTGATGGTCACAATACATAGCCCATTGTCTGCTGTCACAACGAACATTTTCAAGTGCAAGGATAGGAATGAAAGAGCCGAGACCGCACACGCTGGCGTGAAAAGAAGGACCCGCTGAAACGTCTCTGGTGGGACTCAGCCTTTCTCTGGACCAGAGGTGTCTGGTATAATCTACGAACCCAGGACCATGCCAGTGACTGCAACATATAAAGAGCAGACACGTCTTGTCTGAGACAACTAAACCTAGCTAAAATCTATCACCTATTGGTTTTTTTTCTTTCTTTCTTTTTTTTTTTTTTTTTTTGACTTCATGAATTCTCTTTGGCAAACGTAACCCTGTCAGCCACATTAGGCTGCTGAGTGTGCCCGCCCATGGCCTTGGCACCTCCTCCAGGCCACGGACTTGCCAATGTGGATGCTATGTTCTTTGACGCCCCAGTGCATCAGCCCCTTCCCAGCAGCTGTGCACCATAACCGCATGCGAGAGACTCCTTCAAACTTCCAGAACGCAACCCAGCAGGGCAGGGTTGCCTGTCCCCCAAACCAAGCCATTTATGGAGGATTATAATGCATTTCTGTGCCATCCAACTCTATCTTATAGACCATTATTGTCCTTAGTACCAAGATATCGGTGGTGGGAAACAATTCGGCAGGCTAGTTTTGTATTCAAATTCTTATTCTGCCACTTACTGTGTGAATAATCCTGTGCGTCTATTAAATGGAAACATAATCCCTTGTCATATAAGTTAAACACAAATACACGCAGTATTTTGTACAGATAAAAACCATATCAAGGATAACAATCGTTTATATTATAAAATATTTTCTAGTACATTAATAGGATGTTATTGGGCATCTTAGAATGTCCTCTTTACCAAGGAGACTTTCAAATTATCTTATGGCGCAAGCAAATGCAGAGGTTAATAGAAAAAAAACTAATATTTGTGGAAATTATTTGTCTAAAAAGCCCTCATAATACCTCACATCATTCTCTATGGCAACATTAGGTTGTAACTCTGACCATTCCCATTTTACAGACGAGAAAACAGACATGAGGAAGTTACTCCAGATCATCAGGCAAGAAACAAACCAGGGTAGCAGCAACATCCACAGCGGCAGGAGCAGCAACAATGATCACGATCATGACAATAGCAACACCCACGGACATCTGGGGTGCTTCATCTGCCCCAGATCGCTGGCTGAAACCCTTCCACACACTGATTGCTAAGTTGTCTCCCCACCAGAACAAAGTCACATTTTGAGCCTGTGGTTCTCAACCCTGGCTTCACAACACAATTGCCATGGGAACAGTCAGAAAACACTGATACTCTGGGACCAGTGATTTCATTGGTCAACAGTGGGGCCCGGGTATGGGTATTTGTCTGAAAGGTCCCCAGTGATGACAATTTAACAGCCAGCGCAGACGACTGTGGCCTCAGACAGTCTGAGTAATCTGTGGAACACTATTCTAGGGCACAGGACTGGTGTCCTTCTCCAAACTTGCTGCTTACAAACTCTGACTCCGAAACTCTCTGTCACTCTAGCTCCATGTTCTCTTCACTGTGCCAGCTGCTGTCCCCTTTTTCCCAGGCACATATTGTCTTGGCTTTACTGCAGACTTGGGCTTCACACTGAATTCTTTTAACACCTGTTTGCACTCCCTCCCCTCCCCTTTGGGCACCGGAGCAGGGAATACATGTGAGTTTCAGAGGAGCTATTAGCACCTCCTTGTCAGACCACAGCTCCCACTTCCTTGCTGTAATATGTCTCTGCTCCTGAACTACAGGGTGCTAGTCTAATACGGAAGCTGGCTGAGAACATGAGAAGTGGCAAAACAGCAGTGCTGCGTCTTTATGGCCACAGCTATTAGGAAGCTGAGTTCTTCTGGAACCTCTACACTTCCCAGGCCAGGGCTTCAGGGAGAGCAGAGTTATAGCTGGCACGTTTCTAGTTAAAGCAGGACCTATGAGTCTGTTGCAGTGGGCGGCTAGTTAGATATTAATAAAAGACAATTGAGCTAGACATCGGATTAAGCCAGCTTAACTAGGGAAGGACAGTCTCCCTGTCACTCTGGGCATCTGAGTAGACCTAAAGGATGCTGTGCCGCCACCCCAGGGAACCACTGGCACCCTTCTGCTGGATGAAAGGAGGAGAGAGAAAACGTGAAGAGAAATTCCTTTCACTGAGTGCATGTATTGCAGAAGCCAAAGTGGTAACCATACGGGGGTGGCTGGGGGAGAAATCCTGGGAAAACGATAAAATTGGAAAAGGCACAAGGCTCTGGAAAACCCAGGAAAGAGATTGGATAGAGGAGGAGCACCAGCAGAGACCTGGGAAAAGAGGGAAAAGAGATTGGGTAGTTTGAAAGAAAACCCGCTCTCTCCCCAAGCCCAAAGAGATATATAGAGGTTGAACAAAGGCCTGTTTCCAAGGTAACAGCATGGGGGCAGAGTGCAGGGCCACATAGCGAACTGGACACCATGGAGCTTTGGTGGCAGACAGGCAGATGGGGGAAAAAGGCACAGATAAGTTAAGTAGCTTGCCTAAGGTCACACAGCAAAGAATTTTAATGCCAGCAGGAGCAGAGACCAAGCTGGAATACTGGAACCCCAGGTGCTGGGGCGATGGCCCCAAAGCTCTGGGCCCTGTCCCTCCTGGGCCTGGGGGGCACAAGTGTGGGCCTGCGGCCTCGGAAGCTGAACCTCTTCCACCGCGAGGGGAGCTGAACCACCTCATCATGGATGAGGCATCGGCCTACACTGGGGGCAGTGTATGCAATCTACCAGCTCAGCACTGGGATGTGCCTCATCGAGAGCAGCAGCCTCTTCAAGAGCATCTGTACCCTGCACGCCCTCCTTGGAGCACACCTGTGCCCTTCTCTTGGGCATGTGCTTTTTGTCTGCTTTTCTCCTAAACTCTAAGTGTCCCCATGAGACTTGGAACTCGGGGAGCAGCAAGAAGCTGCAGAGGACTCTTCTTTTGCCTCTGTCCACACAGCTGGTACTATATATAGCCTTCCCACTTCCTGCCTTCCCAAGGGCTACTGTCTCTTTTCGCTTCAATACATTTTGCCAATATCACTTAAAACCCTCCTGAAATTCTTTCCTGTGACACCACAAGGACCTATGTATGGACAGTGTTGGGGTGCACGCATCTGGGCCCAATCCCCCTCCAGCGGCAAGGCCACCTGCATCAGAACTACCTGAAGCTGACAGCTGCTAAAAATGCAGATTTCCAGGATCAACCGAAGTCTTTAAAATCGAAGTCCCTGATGGGAATTCTGTGTTAATGAAATTTTAAGATGATTCTGATGAGCATAAAAATTTGATAAACTTTTCTTTAAATAGGGCCTTTGTTTAACCTAGCATGACAAATTAAACTTGTAAGATGACGTAGATCAGACAACAGTGACGCCATTGTTATTGTGACTGGACAGGTTTGTTTGTTTGTTTATTTGTTTATTTATTTTGCCATGATGGTTGATGGCTACTATGTACATTGTAGGATAATTTGCTGTATCCCTGGCCTCTGGCCGTTACCAGTTAATTGTGTCTCCCTCATCATGACAATCAAACGTATCTTGACATTGCCAAATGCCCCCTGGAGGGCCAGGCCACATTGCTCCCAGCTGAGAACCACTGACATAGATAAAAAGAGGGACCTATGTGTATTTGAGCATCCAGGCCAGTTTCATATTATGATTCTTCCTAAAACCAATGTTTTACCTTCTTACCCACCCTACGTACAGGTTATGTTATCCTTGTTAATTATATTACACAGTTGATTGCATGTCCGCTATGTGGCAGGAGTGTTACCAGGTAGTCATGTCTATTTGCTCATTTAATCTCCTCTGCTCTGCACGGCGTCCAGGACAGCCTAGGTTCCAATCCTGCCTCCACCACTTTACCACTTCAGTCTCGAGACGGTTACGACCCTCAGTTTCAACAAGGACAACAACAAAGAGGCAATAAAGTAAAAGGATAAGAAGGTAAATAAGATAAAAAGGGGAAAATGTAAAAAAAAAAAAAAAACTAGTAATAGTATCTACCTCACAGTTGGAGGTGTAAATTGAATATATAGTAGTCCCTCTTAATCTGTGGTTTTACCTTTTACAATGTCAGTTACCAACAGTCAACCATGGGCCAAAAATATTACATGGAAACATCCAGAAACAAATATTTCATGAATTTTAAATTGTGTGCCATTCTGAGAAATGTGATGAAATCTTGTGCCATCCTACGCTGTCCCACCCAGTACGTGAATCACCCCTCTGTCCAGTGCACCCATTCCGTACAAGGGGACCACCAGCGAGCCAATGAGGAGCCCTCCAGGTTGTCAGATTGACAGCCACTCTGTGCTTATGTTCAAGCGATCCTTATTTTACTTAATAAGGCCACCTTCACATAACATGTACTACAGTATATTGTTATAATTGTCCTACTTTATGGATAGTTACTGCTGTTAATCTCTTACTGTGACTAACTTATAAATTAAATTAGGTAAGTAATGTACAGGAAAACACAAAGTATGCATAGGATTTGTTACCATTTGTGGTTCCAGGCATCCACGGGGGGACTTGGAATGCATCTCTGGTGGATAAGCAGGAGCTGCTGTAAGTGCTTCTAGTAGTGACTAATGTAGAAAAAATAGCGAACATTTACTAACCTCTTATAATATTTTAATCCCATTTTACAGACAAAGAGATGGAACATGTGATTGAGTAATTTGCTCCAAGCCACGGACTTAAAAAAACTCACAGCTTGGATTCAGATTTAGGATCAGATTTTAGGATTTCAGATAGGTTCAGGCACCCTATTACTTTCCATAACACAACCTTCCTACATTGCCAGATAGCACGTGAGTGCCTTTCTCAAGATCCTTCGTAAATTGTGCTCCATTCACATCTTCATCTTCTTCCTCTTGGCAGTACTAGGCCTCCAGTCTAGTCCAGATTGATATCGTTTGCTTGCATATTTTAACCCACTAAAAAGTACAGTTCTTAAAAAATTATCAGGCATACATTAAACTCTAAGGGAACCTGACTTTCCTGGAATGAAATAATTCAATCCATGTGTAGCAGCAAGGTACTATGGGAAAGGTCCCAGAACAGTGCTGAACAAATAGGTTCTAGTCTTGACGTAGACGTGAACAGTCTCCCAAGACCCAGGTATCATTTGGAGACAACTCGCTGAAGTTCTCTCTTTCTTTGGACACATTCTATCCTATGCTGTCTTGGTGAATTTTAACTCTCTCGAATGCAACCTGCATGTAGTGCATACTCAGTAAATACCTTTAGAAAGAATGAATGGCTTGATTAAAAACTCCTGATATTGAAATTAAGAATAATCTGACAGTAACCAGAGGGGAGGTGGGAGAGGATAATGGGGGGAAAGGGGAGAGGGTTTTCAGGAACAAATATAAGGGACTCATGGACAAAACCAAGGGGGGGTGGAAGCAAGGAGGGAGGTGGGGATGGCTTGGGGGGTGGTATAGTGGGGGGTAAATGCAGACAACTGTAATTGAACAACAACAAAATAATTTAGAAAAATAAAAATAAAAACTCCTGATATTTACTACAGCAGATCTTCAAAGGATGACAAATTTTTTCTCATTCCAATATGTTCATGCTCAAATAGTTTGATATCTAAACATAAGTTTTTGATTTAAAAAGACCCTTTGAATATTTTTGAACCATAGTATCCAAATTTTATTTAGAAAGAATTTTCTCTTGTTTAAACCAGTGGATTTCAATATGTTTTATTTTTGCAGGGTTCGTTTGGGCTCACTGCAGAAGAGGAGAAAAAAAATACTTACTCTAGAAGATAAATACATTTGGTGACTTTAAGGTTTGGAATTTATCGTTTTACCTCCTGGGGAAATGCAGCCAACAAGGGCACATATTATTCTGTCTGAATAATGTGTTTGTTCCACGAAATCCCCATTCAACAATTAATATTCCTGGTTCTTTGAGAGTTAATGTATTTACAGTTAATTTGTAAGTACTGAATTTTTAAGTGGTTTTAAGTATCCAAGTAAGCAATGTGAGCCCGGAATAATCTGCATGTTCATTTGCTAAACAATTTATGCTAGAAAACATTGCTAGATGCTGAGTCCAGGGTTTACTTTATCATTTAGGTTTCTAAATTGCTGTTCAACATGAGAAGGAAATTCCATCTGTTGATGTCAGTAAACCTCTAAGGATTATAAAACAAGAGTTATCAATGATAGGGCAAAATTTTCCTGATTAACCAACACTTGATGAAAAGACCCATTAACTTTCTTAATATCAACTGGACTCCCCATCACTGTCACTTTAAGTGCCCATGCATGCTTGTTGACTAGAAGAAGAGATGGTGAGTACACCAACCTGTATCCATGGACAGAAAAGCATGGATGAATGAGAATCATAATTAGTATCTTAAGGAGAGACTGATTTGGGGAACAGATGGAAATACTAGAATGGATTTCATTAATATTTTTAAATGTTGAAAGAGTTCTGATTCTAAAAAAAATTAACAAATTCAAAGCATTAATTTATTCAATTCTCTGTTGAAAACAAGCAGTGCTCCAGATGCCCCTAAAGCTGCATTTATACAATAGGATAAAAATACAGTGGTTTTATGAAGACATGTTCCATTTGATAGTGTATAAGATAAAATATTCCCCTTTGGAGGTTGTAAAACAAATAGAGAAACCGTCTAGTAATAATTCCCGATAAGGCAATAACAATTTGACATTATTAGCAGCGGAATGGACATGGTTATGGAGACAGATCTCCCTGCGTTAGCTGGCTGGCTCTATCATTCCTCTTGCTGTTTCTACTTATTGATTCATTGATTTTTGAAATTTACCCACAGTCAGACTCACTCCTGTTAGGGTCAGGTCTATGAGTGCTGAGCAGTGCCTACTGCGGTTGAGTCACCACCACGATCCAGTCACGGGGAACGCTCCCTCTCCCCAAATGACCATGGTGTCCCCTCCACGGTCAATGCCATTTTCATACTCCGGCAACTGATCATCTGTTTCCCTCCACCTCTGTAGCTTTTCCTTTGCCAAAATGTCATTTAAGTTAAATCCCAGGTAGTCTTTTGAGTTTGACTTTCTTCACTTATTAAAAGGCATGCGCAAGCCTTGGCCGGTGTGGCCCTGTTGGTGGGACCTTCATCCCTTAGACTGAAAGGTCGCAGACTTGATTCCTGGTCAGGGCCCATACCTAGGCTGCAGGTTTGGTTGCTGGTTGGGGTGTGTGCCAAGTGGCAACTGATTTATGTTTCTTTTGCACAGCAAGGTTTCTCTCCCCCGCCTCCCTCCCTTTCCTTCTCTCTAAAGTCAGTAAGTATGTCATCGGGTGAGGATAAAAAAATGCATATGCAAGAAAAATGAAAACTTGCATTTACACAATAACCTGTATTTGAATTTTTATAGCAGTTATTCATAATTGCCAAAAAACTGCAAACAACCCAAATATCAACTGATGGATAGATAAACTGGCTGCGCGTGCACACACATCTCTGCAATGGAAAAAATACTCAGTGAACAAATTATTACTACATAAAATAATGTGGATTAATCTCAAGTGTTTCGGCAAATTTTAATCTTTGTGATCTCTGGATTTTATTTGTGAGAAAGACGGCAATGTCAACATTGCAAGTTTATGTCCAGAACTGGAACATTTAACAAAAAAATTCCTTGTCTTGTATTCAGCTCATGGAAGTTTCTCACAATCCTTTTTGCACTATTAGTGCAATTTGTACTAAATAACAGGGGTGAACAAAATGGGTATAAACTCAATCAAAATCACTGCAATGGCATAATTCCCAGTGTCCTGGTTTTGGAAAGAAGGAATGGTATGAGAATCCAGGCCATAAATGCTGTCCCTGCGCAGCCTATGGAGGACAGACAGTGCCCACAGTCCTAGAAAGAGTCTCTTTTCACCAATTACAGTTGCTGTGCATCAAAAATTAAATAAAAATAATAACAACAAGCAGCATTAAAGCAAATAATACAAACAATACACCATACTCTTTCAAATAAAGGCACCTACTTGCACCTCTCCATATTCCGATAGTTACTATTATCACTATTGTATTGTTGCTCATAGCTGTGGCAGTGTTACAGGCAAGGCCCCGTGCTAAACGGCTTATGTGCATACCTTATTTAATACGTACAACAGTCTTTGTAATAGGCGGATGATTATATCCTCAATTTACAGATGAGGAAAGTGAGATTAGAGAGATTAAACAATGGAAGAGACTGAATTTCGAACCCAAAAAGATGGCATCAGACCCCAAGGTACACATATACTACTGCCTCTTGAATTGAATGGCAGTGTTTATTCAATACGAACATTTTTAGCACTTCCATATAAGTGGTTGTAGAAATTATTTAGAAAAAGCACCCCTCTTACCACACACTTGTTAACCTTCTAATGTGGGTTTACATCCCATCTTTGATTGGAAGAGTCCCTGTTACAGTGACACAATAATTTTGACTTGTCAGAGTTAGATTATCAGTATCTGAGGGCCCAGAAGAGATTCCACTAATCTCCACTGTCTGCAAAAATACATTTAGTAGAAAACATAACTTTAGCCTATCTCTTTATAAATCATCAATTTAAATTTATTAGTCAAGTTGATTTAATTTATAATTGCTATTGTGATATAAACATATTTGTTTGTACCTCTGAGGCTATAATAAGTAGAAGAAGTAGGAATTGGAAGAACTGGAAAGTACAATTTACTGTATATCTGCAATTTAGTGGTTTAAAATTACTCAGCCATGCTTTTTTACCTGCTTGTCACATTATAGCCTTTCCGGGAGCATGATAAAAGGTGACTTCCAACCAGCTGCCCCTCACTGCAGGCTTCCAAGCACGTTGTTCAAGTTCAATTGCAGGAAGACTCAAGTAGTTGATATTTACAGAGTTTTTCTCTGTCTGTCGGGACACAACCCAGCATGTGGTTTACCCAGTAAGCGGTACTCCCTTCTGAGGCTTCTCTGCTGCCTACCAGCAGAGAATAAATGTACAAGGGATGCTGGGAAATAAGTGGATATTATTTTAAAACCAAACAAGCCTAATTTAACAAACAAGATTTTTTCAGTCTTATTGCTTTTACTGAGCCATACAATCCCTTTCATACATGCTCCATTATTGGGAGAGCAGACACATTTTTAATATATACATAAAACCAAAACAATATTAGCAAGGCACTCATTGGTGTGGGATGCAATGAGACTGAAATCTTTCTGAAAGTTTAAACTATAAACTTGGCCAAGCAGGAAATGTGTTGCGTACCGCTGAGAGGCAGTGTGTTAGACAAAGGGCATTGTGTTCAAAGCAGGAAATAAGGGTTGGAAAATGTATCCAGTCTTTACACCACAAAGATCAATTCCAAAGAAAGCAACTTACAGTATCTCCCAAAATGTAATATCTGCTCACTTTGCGATATAGCAATTCAACTCCTTAGTAGAAATGTGTGGTTACATTTATTTAAAAATACATTCTAGAAGGTTCATAATAACATTTCATAGTAGCTAAAAGTTGGCTATTACCAAAAATTCCCATCATCTTCACCGAGTAAATAAATTGATATCTATGCCTAACTCAAGGCAGCACAATGAGTATAAATTTCATATAACTACACAACAATGTGGATGGATGATTTTTGAAGTTATGATGCTAACCAGATAAGCCAGACACAATCTGATTCCAATTAGATAAAATACAACTGCAAAAACAAACAAACAAACAAAAAAACAAAAAAACCCACAAAGCCTATGCTGCTAGAAGTGAGAAAATGCTTACTCTGGAGGTTCGGGGAAATGATGGAAGGTAGATAAGGACGTCTTAACGAGGACTGGAAGACTAGGAACCTGGTGCTGGACACACAGGGCGTGAAGTTTATGAAGAGTCACCAATCTGTAGGCGTCTGACACACTTTCTACATAAATTTTGTGCTTCGACTTAACATTAAAGTGGCATGCAAGTCTAAAGTTATTAGTGACGAGGAGAAAATATAGACTTATGCCTACCTCAGTGAGGAAAAAAAGAGTCTTGACCAACAGTCTCCGTGAGAGCTGGGATAGATCTGCTCCTGCTATAAGGTCGGCCATGCAGGTGTCCAGTTCCCGGGGCTCATGGTGAATCTATTTTCTGCATAAGTGTTAAGTTCAACGTGTCTTAGAGTGATACGCTGCGAGAAACAGAGGCTGGCGTGGCAGAGGAAGTTGGAGTCCAGTCTTCGCTCGCAACTCTCCAGCTGAGTGAACTTGGGTGACATTTTAAAGACTCAATACTCAGAGGAGCAATGTGGGGCTGGCATGGGCATAATGACTTAGGAAGAAGAAATTAACTGATACATGTAAAGTTTCTGGTGAAAACACAAGGGCCTTCCCCTTTCCCCGTCATACACACGCATAAATAGGAGAGAGAAAGATATATTAACATTCATAGTGATACATATTTTTAAAGATACATTAAGGTCTCTTCTTAAGTTAAATTATTTCATGGTGCTGGAATTTAACAAAGTACAAGAGGCTTAGAAATGTATCAAACTACTTGTACAAAAGAAAAGAACCCACCAGTGCAATAATGTAACTGTCCAGGCTCGGCCGTCTAGGTTGTAGCAGATGTGGAAGTGAATGGCCACCATACAAGAACAGGATGCAGCCAATCGTTTCCAAGAGGTTTAAATCTTAGGAAAGCTTTTGAGATGTTTCGGAGTGCTTCCACAGAATAAGATATCAAAACTCATTCATTGTTATCAGGTAATTAATTAGGAGAGGTCATATTCTATCAGATTCAGGTATAGAATGAATAGCAAAGATTAAGGATGAATGATTCAGAATCCTTCATATCATTTTTCTTCAAAAACAAAATGCAAAATGTTCTTTAAAATTTAGAAAGATAACTTGAACATCTTTGTGCAGTATGTAGAAAGTTCTATGAGGGCAAGAATTTTGTCTCTTGATATTGCATAATTAGCACAATCTTGGCAGGTAAGAGGTGCTTAAATATTGGCAAGTAGACAAAAACAAATACATGAGTCAAACGTTCTCGATGCAGCTTTAAGAGTATAAGATAATACCAAGTAAAAATGGTATTACATCCCCGTCATACACTGAACTGTCTTCAGTTGCTATGTGTTTCCTTCTCACTTTCCTCTGTTGGCCCTACTTTTGGAAAACCAAGGCCAGTTTGGTAGTTTATAAGTGTACTTATAACTTATTGTGTGGATAGTAAAATAATATTTGATAGCGGACCATTACCTTTATATATCTGTTTCACAATAGGAAATGCTACTAGTTTCTCTTTATCCTTTTGATTTTCCAGAGATTTTAAAGTACCCACTTATTGTGGGACTGTTCCTATATCCTCTTTCTTTTCTAGTTTGAATTTGTGTGTGTGTGTGTGTGTATGTACCCCGTTTCATAGACATGTGTAATGAAGTTAAATACTGCTTTTTCATTTAACCAATTTGTTTAATATAAGCTCAGAGCTTCTGAATATTTCACACATCCCTTATAATAATTCATACACTAACCGTATGAAATAGACTTCATCATATGACAATATCATTTGTCTGGTAACCAATGAGTGTGTGGTCTCCACATAATACATTGAATCAATCCAGTCCACCCCTGACATATTAAAAAATCACTGTCCTTTTGACATTCACACATAATTCACTATTGCACCTTGCATTACAGGCTCACATTTAGAAGGTATTTCTTAGAGTAATTTATAGCACCTGGTGAATCATGAATCATGAATCAGTGTTACTACTCTGGTATAATTTTCAGTATAATCATGCTCCTAAGTAAATTTTTGTGGTTTTGATTTTTAATGTCAGATAAATCAAGAAAAGCCATAACTATCTAAAACTGAAATAAGAATATTGTGTTTATTACTACTTGCAGATGTATCTTACAGCTTAGCATGCTGGAAGAGAACATGTGAATCTTACATGTTTAAATATATACTTGGCTCTATCATGAAATTAAAGAAAACCATTTTATTGTATTTTCTGGAAACAGCATTCATCTGGGCATATTGTTGAGAAACTCTGAGGGTGCTGTTGGTGATATCATTATATGTAGGTGGAGATTTCTCTTAGAAATTTACATAGGGTTATTCATAACCATGGCCATAAAGCACTCAAATTAAGAAAACAATCTGCAATGCGTTTTGTTTTCTCTAGTTAATGGCAAGCCTTTCTTTCATTGGGGAAGCATGCCTTCCCTTTTTATTCGAGTTCCTCGACTTCCAGAAATCGTTATCTGACCTAATTCAGTACCTTTTGGGGAATACTCTCTCATTTTAAAATCAGGGACCATTTAAAGTAGTGCTAAACCGGTGCTAAAGCTGGCCTTCATTGCCGTTCTTGAAAGGAGCAGAGTTTGTTTGAGAATGAAGTATGGCTGAGCAAAAAAACATCAAGCAACAAGAAATTAAAGAGCTGTGACCTTGTTTATTATCCCTAAACCACTAGGGCTTGACGCGTGGTCAAGTCACACTTGCCTTGACTGTGAGCCATGAGTTAATCTCACTTTACCTATGCTCATTTGAGATTGTCAGAACACTTCGTTCCATGAGATGCTAAAACGGCACAGGGAGTGGTGATATGTTCTCAGTTCATAAATACTATAAAAGCATGGACAGACCATATCGATGTCTACATTCCAGTGCTTGACAAAGCATATAGTATAAATTAGAAGTTTTGTAAATGTTGTTTTAATTGAATTTAACAATGGAATTAAACTGGAAGAAATAAACAAACAAACAAAAAATAACATCTTTAAGGATCTTGCCTACTACTTTTAAAGTACAACAGTATCCCTTAGTAAATAGTCACATCCCGGCAGTAGAATTTATTGCTAGGAGAATGATTTCCAGGTAAATCAGAGGCAAAGGGTAATACTCTCTTTATTTTTTTTTTTTATTTTTTTTAAAGATTTTATTTATTTATTTTCAGAGAGAGGAGAAGGGAGGGAGAAAGAGCAATGTATGGTTGCCTCTCACATGGCCCTCACTGGGGACCTGGCCTGCAACCCAGGCATGTGCCCCGACCGGGAATCGAACCGGGACCCTCTGGTTCCCAGCCCGCGCTCAATCCACTGAGCTACACCAGCCGGGCGTAATACTCTCTTTAAATGCTTCGGTCATATTCACTTTTTCTTTTTTTACTGGGCAAGGAGAGTGGATATGGATTTTAATGTATACTCAGTTGTACCAAAACATGTAACAGGGGGCAAGAAATTAAGTCCTAGTCATTGTTGTGTGTCTGGGGTCATTAAAAGGTTAGTGGATCCTATACAAGATATTTAAGACATATATCAAATCTTTAGTCCACATCATTCACCACTGATGCTCCTAATCTAAGACAGCATATTCTCTGACGGTAGAGGATTCTTCAGATTGCACTACCTTAAGTAGTAGAAATCTTACTGACTCTGTGAGCCGAATAACTGAAAATTCAGCCTCTCAGTACGCACCTGGAGCCATTTCTCTCTGAAATATTCACCTTCCCAGAGGTGACAGTGGGAGAAGTTCACGAGTCCCTGCCTTTTGCTGAAACCCAAACCACTACCCACACTGTGAACTAAGAACAACCCAGAAGAAAGTGGAGAAAGGAAAACAGAGGTAATAGATAGAAAACAGTAGTAAGTCAGTAAACCGAGATCCAAACACTTTAATAGTCCAATGGAAATAGTCAAACACTCCAGCCAAAAGTCAGAGAATGACTGACGAGATAAAAAGGCACATGGTATAATGGTAAAATAGTCAATTCATCAGGAAGATAAAGTGAAAATGGATAAAAACTGGCCCTGGCTGGTGTAGCTCAGTGGATTGAGCATGGGCTGGGAACCAGAGGGTCCCGGTTCGATTCCCAGTCAGGGCACAAGCCTGGGTTGCAGGCCAGGTCCCTGTGAGGGCCATGTGAGAGGCAACCGTACATTGCTGTTTCTCTCCCTGTCTCCCTCCCCTCCCCTCTCTCTAAAAATAAATAAAAATAAAGAATCTTTAAAAAAAAAACTGTAACAGACGCTTTAATAAAGAGTACACATCAAGATGGCAAATACGGGCATGAAACGATGTTCACTGTCATTATCCATTAAAGAAATACAAGTTCACAGCATGATAGGGATCACTACCTATTCATTGCTATGGCTAAAAATCAAACAAACACACCAACAGAAAAACCCGGAATGCCCAAGTGATGGTGAGGGTGGAGAGGAACAGAAATTCTCCTCTATGGCTGTCAGGAGTGCAAAATAGGACTTGCCACTGTAGAAAATAACTGCAGTTTCTTAAACAAGGTTAAACATAACACTTACCACGTGACCTAGCAAACTTACTCCGGAGTATTTAGCCTACGGAAATGAAAACGTGTTCGCACAGAAAATGTTTATAGCAGCTCTATTCATCGTTGCCCCAGTCTCAAAATGACTCAGATATTCTTCGATAGGTACACAGGGAATACACTGTGGTACAACCGCACACTGGCATATTCCTTCACCATAAAAGGAAACAACCGACTGATGTGAAAACCTTGTGTGAATCTCAAAGGCATTATATTGCATAAAGGAAGCCAGTCCCCAAAGTGTCTGTTCTTTGTGATTCAATCTAGGCAACATTCTTGAAAAGGCAAAACTAGAGTGATGGAGAACCCATTAGTGGTTGGCAAGGGGTTAGGAGGAAGGGAAGGAAAACTCTAGAAGGGCAGCATGAAGGGGCTCCTCGGAAAGCATCCTGTATCTGTGTTGTGACATGGATCTGCACATGTGTTAACATTCATAGAGCTATACACCCAAAGGAAAAACAGTTTTAAAATTCTAACGTTTTATTAAAAAAAGGACACCGAGGTGCCAACGGAGGTTCGCTGTAACAAGTGCCATTAGGACGCAGGGTATGGCTAGGTGGGGGTGTTGGGGCCATGCTGGACTAGGGGGTGAATGGACACTCTACTTCCCACTCAGTATGCTGTGGACATAAAGCCACTGTAAAAACAAACATCCATTAAAAAATTGTGTTGCCTCTTTTACCTTACCGTATGGCACACACCAGCAAAATTTCCTTAAAACCGTAACTGAGAAATACAGTGCTGTGTGAAAGTTTCTGCAGCTTTAAGTTCTCCCACCCAGATCTTGCGAGGCAAGAGGACACAAGAGCACAGCTGCTTTCATGTATTGAGAAAGGAATATAAACCCATATGCTCAAACTGTAACTCACGATCTCTCAGGAAACCATCCCGCAGCTCGAACCGTGGGGATCTGCCGAATCAGTGGTACGCATGAGCGTGGTTTTCAGTGTGGACGAGACACGCGGCCACATACTGAACCTGACAAGCTCAGGGGAGGCCCGCGTGGAGGGCCTCACAGACTCAGAGACCGAAAGTAGCTGCATAGGATGGTCTGATATCACAACTTTCTAACTAAAAGCGAGTTATGGTAGGTAGTCCTGTCCTAGGCTGTATCTTCCCTGACAAAGCTCAGACTTTACCTGAGCCTATCTATTACTGACTTTTTGCATTTTCCAAAACAGACCTTTGGAATGTCAGGGTAATTTCCTTTCTCCAGAGCCCGCAGGGCACAATCTCCCACCCGAACACAGACCGCGGAGCCCCTCATTGTCGTCGCTATTGTGTGAATTGTTAACTGTGCACCATCCTGGACCCACCTGTGTAAAAGAAGTAGGTGTGTATCCCTTTAAGTTTTTATCCAATCCCAGAGATTTACCGATTTGCTTTCTCCACACCCCCTAATCTATCACCAACGGATTTCCTGTAGCCCCCTTACATCTTCCCCTTTGATTCTGATGCATAAAATAAGTGGTAAAACTGCCATTCCTCATAGCATTTTCTCAGTCTGTTGAGATTGGGCTTCCAGGCAATTGTCCTCAGTTTGAGTCAAATAAAATCATAAAAATTCTCTACAGGTTTTGGACGCCAGCAGCAGGAGACCCTAGCCACTCAGCTGTTCCTGTGGTTTAGTCATGGCAGAGTCCAGAGAGGTGCAGCCACTGTGTCTGTCTTTCTTATTACCTTTGGTGTGGAGTCACGGAGCTTCAAAGCCCAGAAATTTCTGCACCTGGCTTGGTGTCAAAGGTGTCCTTGTTTCGCTCAGATGCATTACTAAAAGTAATCATGCACTCAATCTGAACGGTAGGAAAAGAATCAGACTTTGAAAAAACCTGCCATGTGCCAGGCAACACAAAAGGTATTTCGATGTGTGAATTCATTAAGCAAAGGCCTTCGGTTTGAAACCACCACAGAAGAAAGTTTTTTGGAGAGAAAGTTTATTGGGCATGATCTTACAGAATTCCTCTTTCTGGTCTCTGCGGAGATTTTAGAGCAGGGTGGTGTACAAAATGAAGCACACATAAACCCAAAAGGTAACCACAGTGACTTGCCATTTAGAAACATTTCAGGTTCATTTCTTTGGCTGATAGTTTTTTGCATCACCATTATAATGCAATTACTTCCCCAGCTGGAGGTTAACATCCCATTCACTAGTTAATTTTTTTAAAACCAAAAGCTGCACTTTGTCTCTCTCTTTTGTCCATGGAATCTTTGCCTCTAGCAACCCTCTTTTTCATGAATTAATCCTGTCCTTTCCCAAGGAGCCAGAGAATCTTTGTTAATATTCTGTTCAACTGCAAGAGGTTAATCGATGGGGTCAGCCTTTGCCAAAATACAGATACATCGTCATGTGTTCTCCTTTCTGTGGTCACTTCTGGTGTCACTGACGATCTGTAAAGAGTTGGCCTGGTGAGTCTCAAACATTCACGTAAGCAAGGTGTGGTATTAGTTTCAAAACACATTGGGGAAAAGTCATAGTATTAAAAATTTGACAATAATTCAATATATCAGTAAACATGTTGAAACACCCATGGTTAAATCCAACTCCACAGGTTTACTAAGAAGGTAGGAGTATTCAAAGATTTACATATTTTTAAACTAATGTTTCCTGTATTTATTTTACATTTCTTTTTTGTGTGTGTGTGCCAAGAATCATTAATTAAACCTTTACATTTGTGTTTTTGTCTTTCCTTTACTATCTGGGCATTAGGCATCTAGCTTTACCTCTCTCTTTAAAAATGTATAGATTTTTTTAGAGAGAAAGAGGAAGGGAAGAGGGGAAGAGAGAGAGAGGGAGAGGGGAGAGAAAGAGACCAATTTGTTGTTCCACTTATTTATGTCTTTATTCATTGGCTGATTCCTGTATGTGCCTTGACCAGGCATCGAACCCACAGTCTTGGCGTATCAGATGATATTGTAACCCGCTCGGCTACCTGGCCAGGGCATGACCTTCCTGTCATCCATTCTTCCTCATGTAAATACCAGACAGCGTTTTCTAAAACACCATCTCATGCCATAAACTCTCCTTGACAAATCTGTGCCATGATTCCCCCAACAGAATAAAACCAGATTCCTGAGGCCTCTCAGAATGGTCTTCTTCTTTTATTTCCAATCTCATTTTGCTTCTGAACTCTCTGGCATAACTTGTCATCCTCTAAAAATATTGAATAGTTTGCCAATCTGTTTGTGTCTTTTTTTTTTTTTAAAGTTTTGAGCATTTGTCCACATGCTATTTCCTCTTCCCTGATCACACTTCAGCTTCGCCTTTTGCAGGCTCTCCTGAAAGAGTTCATCTTTTTTTTTTTTTTTTTTTTTTTTTTTTTTTTTTTTAATATTCTCACAAATCTGGGCTTTTAAAAGAGTGGCAATTTTCCTCTCTCCTTTTCTCATTTGACATGATTACTCTTATACATCCCAAACACCAGTATGTCATGATTCTATAACATTTCAACCCCCTCCAATGAAGAAAATTCAGGGAGAGAAGGTGTGTCAATCTTGAGATCACCATTCATGCCATGCAGACTCAGTCTAGAGAAAGCTGGCAGCTTGTCATGCAAAGCAGAGTATTAAAAGGTGGCCATGCTAGAGACACCCCTGTGATCACTGCAGCCCAGGTGCCCATCGGTAGATGAGTGGATAGAAAAGCTGTGATACATTTACACGATGGAATATTACTGGGGATAAAAAAGAAGGAAATCTTATAATTTGTGACAGCATGGATGGGCCTAGAGGATATTGTGCTAAGTGAAATAAGTCAAACAGAGAAAAAGAAATACCATATGATTTCTCCTATATGTGGAATCTAAAGAACAACATAAAGGAACCAACAAAATTAACACGGACTCATAGACAAAGATAACAGGCTGAAGTTTGCTAGTGGGGAAGAGGGTGGGGGACTGGGTTAAAAAAGGTAAAGCGATGAAAACAAATTAGTAGTTACAAAATAGTCACAGGGATAGTAAGTACAGCACAGGGAATGTGGTCAATAATATGGTAAGACCTATGCATGATGCCAGGTGGTGCTGGAAATATTGGGGGGAGCACTTGGTAAAGTATATGATCGTCTAACCAACATGCTGTACACCTGAAACTAATCCAAAATAATATTGAATGTAAGCTGTAACTGTAAAATATAAAACCTTCAAACATTTTTTTAAATAACTGAAAAAATTCAATTAAATTAAAAAAGATCCCAACCCAGCCTCAAAGGTTGGAGCCTTGAGCCTAGTCCAGATTACATTCACACCATTTGAGAAGAGTAAACTGTAGGCTCCACTTTCAGGCGGAATTGGAAGGTACCTTCTCCCAGACACAGAAACTTGAGAAAGATACTTTGGATTGCAGTAGTAATGACACTCTCAGACAGATGAAGGGCAATGCATGCAACAGGAAAGGGACAAAAACACCCATCAGACCTGACAAGGGGGAGGACTGTCCATTTTAAGGCAATACCCCAGGCGGCTGTATGCTGACATGTCCACAACCCTGACAAAACTGTCGTTTTCATATTGCAGAACTTGAAACTTTCTTATCTTCTGCCCCCTGTCTTCTGTTTATTGAGTGTGACCTGCTTAAACATCACTGCCAGAGCTGAAGAAATGACGAAGACAGTTTCTGAAACCTAATAGGTACCGAATAGATTTTATTTGTTTGTAATAACTGATTAGTTAATACTCTGAAGGACATACACTAACAGCCCTTGATTATGAATAATCTATAACAATCAGAATTTGGATCAGTGCTGCCTCTCTGGTTGTTTGTGGATGAAAGAACAATCTGTCAGAAAAAGCCCCCGCCCCCCGCCCATGTGAGTGACGGGATCAGTTCAGGCATGTGAACTAGAGAAATCAGGGTTGTCCTTAGTACCAAAATAGGAGATAAAAACAAGATACAAGTCAACATATTTTTATTGCAAATGAGCCAGATTTTAGAACAGTCCTGGTTTTGTAGATCAGGCTTGCTCAACCCCAGCAACGTTGACATTTGGGGCTGGATGATTCTTTGTTGTGGGAGGGGTTGTCTATTCAATACAGGATGTTTAGCAGCATCTGTGGCTTCCAGTCCAGATGTCAGTAGTCACCCTCAGTGTGACAGCTAAAGACCTGTCCAGAAATTTTCAGAGGTCCCTGGTGGGGCAAAATTTCCCCCAGTTGAGTATCACTGTGCCATTGTAAAGAATTTCGTCTGAATACAATGAGATAAGTTTTTTGGAAACTCTTTGTGGTTTTCAAACTTGGAGAATTAGTTATTTAATTTTCATTCTGAAGTAAATGATGAATCTTATCTACCAAAGAGGGATTTTTTTTTTCTATCTGGAGACTTTCTTGTTGTTGTTGCTGCTTTTGAATACTTCTATAGAAGAGGTATATTCTACCCCTGTGCCCTGGAAGAGACATCCGGGGCTCTGAGATGTCAAGTAACTTGCCCACAGCCATGGACTTTTAAGTGCAAATGTGCAACATTAATCCAGGGTCCAGGGACTTCAAAGACCATGTTTTATGCAGCTATACTAGATCCCATCATTTTACACAGTCTACATTTCATGAATGAATTTAAGCTCCTTTGCTCAGCAGTTTTCTTAAATCTTCTATTTAAATCAGTTTCTACTTTTTGTCTACATCATGTCTAATAAAGTACTGGGGCTTTGTGAGCATTAGGGTTTAATTGGAGATTTCCTGCTCAATAGGAAACGAGGATGTGCACTGTGATTGCGTTTGCACCCTATCCTTGTCCACCCCATTTTCAAATGCGGGTGAATCATGGAATGAGGATACTTCCACGACCCGTTTCTCGTCCTCATTCTTTCAAGACATACCAGGATTCATTGTCATTAACTTTCCTATGAAAAATGGCTACAATTTGTTGAACACTTTCTGTAAATATTCATCATCCTAACTTCAAAACTACCTCATGGGGTTAGTATTCTTAGTATCCCCCATTTATTGCCGCACAGTCTGAGATGCTGACTGTTAGGGACGAGTCACATAGCTCACTTGTAGGAGCTAGGATTCAAGCCTACACCTGTTTGATGGAAAAACCCATATGCATAAGTATACTAATCTTTACACAAAATCAGTCAACAAAGATACAGATAAGGACCACTGGCGGAAACTTTAGATTCTTAATAGTTATGTAAAACCTGGCTACCAGAGGCAAATAAGTTAACAAAGGCAATAACTGTTTTGGAAAAGGGGATTATAAGCTATGACATTATCATTTAAGTTTCTATTTTGTTCTACCATTTGATACTGATTTCTATCATAGGACTTTTCCTTGGGTCAAAGCCCCATTGAGTATTCCCTGATGTGAGTAAGTCTGATACATAAATCTGCTGGTTACAAAAAAGTAAAAATAGAAAAAAAAGGGAAAGGAAGAAGTTCCACAGGATTGCCAACCAACACAATTACAATTATGATCTAAATTAGCAGTGGTTCAGAGGAGGGCTTTTCAGGAGAAACTGAACAGCAGAGATTTGAATATTTTTCACTTTTAGCTTGGTGTTTATATTTTTATTTTTTAAATTTTTATCTAATTAATTGGGGTGACATTGGTTAATAAAATTATATAGGTTTCAGGTGTACAATCCTATAATACATCATCCATATATTGGATTGTGTGTTCATCAGCCCAAGTCAAGTCTCCTTTCATCACTGTTTACACCCCCTTTACCCTCTCCTACCTCCCCCCAGCCCCCTTTGCCTTCTGGTAATCACCACACTGTTGTCTGTGTCTATGAATTTTTCTTTTTTGTTCTTAATCCCTTCACCTTTCCCACCCAGCACCACAACCCCCACCCCTCTGACCGCTGTCAGTCTGTTCTCTAGCTACTAGTCGGTTTCCATTTTGTTTGTTAGATTTTTTTGTTCACACAATGGAATGCTTCTTAGCCATAAAAAAGAAGGAAATCTTACCCTTTGTGACAGCATGGATGAACCTGGAAAGCATTATGCCAAGTGAAATAAGCCACTCAGAGAAAGACAAGTGCCATATGATGTCACTCATCTGTAGAATCTAATGAACAAAATAAACTAGCTCATTAAGTGTTTAGATAGCATATTGCTGGGAAATGGTAAAATACAGGGTGGGGCAAAAGTAGGTTCCCAGTTGTTCTTACGGAAAATAATACAATAATTAATAAATAATAATATATGAATGAGCTCTGTGTTTTGTATTCTCACAACTGTAAGCCTACTTTTGCCCTATCCTATATATAAGGTCTACATAGAATTTAAAGAAAAAATAATAATTTATTTTGAAAAAGAAATAGAATCACTGAATGAATTCATTATTAAAAATATTTTTGACTTACCTTCTAATTAATTCATCTGACTTGGTCGAGTACCTACTATATGCTAGAATCTGTTCTACATTACAGCGATTTAAAATAAGGCACAAGAGTAAAGAATAGAAAGGGTTATATTTCATTCTACCCTGTTACTTATGCTTTAGATTTGAGTGGGATGTGTGTTAACATCAAATAACTTTAGGGTCACTCGAAGAGTGAATTTGACCCTCATGTTATGATTGCATGGGCTACTAATGACCTGTTAGTATACATTTGGTCATATCAGCAAATGACTTGGGTAAAGGGAGCAATTTAGGAAATTATTCAAACCAGCCATTTAGGGAGTAGATGGCAGCTGGGAATGGAAAGAGGTAAGTCCTTTGACACAGTAAAGTCACTGAGATATGAAAATAAAATAACTTCTCTTCTTTCTACTTTAAAAACACTCCATGAGGGGAAAATCACCACCAGAAACCTGCTCTCATTTGGTCAACATTTCATATTGTTTCATTTTTATTGTCACTGAGGATGAGTCTCTTCCTTAATATATGTCATTAGTGGGTTGTATATTTGACAAAGTCATTCCAACAAAGGCAAATTTCAACTTCTCCAAAGGGCTTTTCACATTCAATTCTGCTTCCACAGACGGAAACATTTGCCCAGTGTGTGCCACAAATTAGACATCTGAGAAGCAAGCAGCAAGTTTGTTAATTATTGGGATTAATTTAATGAACTTATTCTCATTAGGCTTTATGAGCCGTGCGGCACACAGCAACGTGTGGAAGTCCACAGCCACAGCACAGCGACGTCAGGAGACCCTTAAGGGCACCACTGAGTGTTGCTGCAGGAAAACAAGGAGCGGCACAGGCTTCGTGTCTCGCCGCGTTGTTAGATGGAATCAAGAATTGCTAATTCCAGAGAATTAAGTAGAGATCATTTTCGTCGCAACAAATTAAGGGAGACGTCAGTTTGGCTCCAAAAACAAATGTTGAATATACACATAAATCATCGTGTTTTGCAGCCGACACTTCATCCTGGGCGTGATGAGCTGTGTAATAGTGTTTTACTGCCACATGATCTGCGAGTAGGCACAGTTTGTCATCAGAAGGATTTTTAAAGTGTTGATCTTTTAGAAAAAGAATCTCACACTTCAAATGTCCTTATGATGGAAAACACATGAAAGAGCTGTTCTTTTTTTAGTCTATTGGCACTTCGTTGTTATCATTCCTGATATAAAGAAAACTGAAGAGCGACTCTGAATAAAATGAAATAAGTACTTGTTTCAACATATATCTCATTTCATCTCCACTTCTCCAAAAGAAGAAAGCCGCAGAGGGTTACAGTGGGTCAGAGTATAGTAAAAAATCAAAAATAAAAAGTGTTTAGAAAATCAGACACAGACAGATGATGGCCTAGAAAAAACTTCACCGTGTCAACTCTGAGGTCAGACCTATGCTGCTCTCATATCTTGCCTATTAAAGCTATTTAAGTCAAACTTAGCATATTTCCAGTTTGCTTAATGAAGTTAAATTAGATAAGAAAACAGGAGTTAAAAACAGCTTTAAAAAGATAGAAGCATCCTTGTCATTAGCCTATGTATTGAATGTAGCTTACAAATTCACACTACGTAGGTATCATTTTCCTTACTTCACATTTAAAAATATATAAACTTTCTATTATTGCCAAGGAAGATCATAGATGTTCAAGGTTTTAAAACAATAATATGTGATGTAAATTGAAGGAGTCAGTGATGGTAATGGTGATGGTGATGCTGCTGATAATGTAAGGATTCTTACTATTTTCAACAAACCCTGAACTGAAAATTCATTAAGAGATGGGACTTGCTTTGCCCCCCTCCATGACCTTGACAGTGACCACTTAATATTATTAATTAAATTTTGTTTCAGCATGCTTGAAAGTGGAGTAATCTGTTCTTCTCAACTTTAGCATCACTTTCCTCTTTCCAATCCTTGGACAAGGGGATATAACCCACTGCTACAGCTGGTCCCTACATAAGGATAAATGTCTCCAGGTGTGTGAGAAGTGAAACTTTTCTTGCTGTGGGGGTTTCAGTATGGCCTGCAGAAGACTTGTGTGCATAGGCATGAATCCCATTATGCAGTGGAGTATCTCTTCCATGTGGTTCTACTTTGCACTTTAATTTTATTTTATTTATTTTTAGACAGAGGGAGAAAGAGAGGAAGAGAAACATCGATCAGTTGCCCCTTGGATGCACCTTGACTGGTGACAGAACCCACAGTGCAGGCCTTGTGCCCTGATGGGCAATCGAACCAGTGACACTTTGCTTTGTGGGACGGCGCCCAACCAACTGAGCCACACTGGCCAGGGCTCTACTTTACACTTGAAAAAAAATATAAAAATTAAAAGCTTTCATACTCGATTAAGATGCCTCCTGTTATGTGCCTTTTCCTTGTTCTTATGAGTTTGTTCACTAGCTGGTGGGTCAAGTCTAGCATCTCTTGAGGTCGCACATCACTGTGTAGGTGTTTTCTGTGTTTCTGTTCTTGTCATCTGTGTTTGCTTAGGAGTGATCACCCTCAGAATGTCAGAATGGACTTCTTCATTAAACGTAAAGATCCTCAGAACCCAAGGCTACAGAGATGCATCCAGCTAATAAGTTAGATATAAATAAATAATAAGAAGGAAACCTGGCATTTAAATAGCACACTCCTGGATTTTATGTGAAATAGCCAGGCTGCATGGCTGAAAGCATCAGTAGGGTTAAGGAAATTGAATTAGTGCTATTTTGAAATGGAACTGCCAGACCCATGTGACTTCTCATAGTAAAATCCTCTCTTCAAATATCTAGTTTGTTCCCATGGGGAAGGAGGAGAAAAAGGCAAGCAAGTTCTTCAAAACAGCCTTAAGGATTGCAAATCTCTGGAAACACGTACTGATCAACACAACTTCATTGCCAAGCGTCTTTGGATGATGAATAGAATGTCTTTGGCATTACAGCTTGGCATGGAGGTGTAAGTGGAGGTGAATCTAACTGTCCAAAATAGCAAGCATCTCTTGACAGCACAGTCTCCGATTTCCCTACTGTTTGAGCCAAACTTGATTTCTTTGACAGTAAAACTCAACATGCCCGTATGTTCTGTACTTAAACCTTATAAATCAGTCTACAGGAACAATGCATCGGTCCTTTTCTTATAGGGCTATTGGGAGAAACTCTTAATTTAAAAACAAAACAGAACAAACCACACAACCACAAAAAGAATGTTCAAGTGTTTTGCTACCCAACTAAAAGGACAACGGAGAAAACTACATTGGATTTATAGTTTCACTTGTAAGTTTGGAGTTTGAGGGAAAGTGCAACTTCTTTGACAGAATGTGGATTGCTAGCAACGGAGTTTATCTTTTTTATTCTCCCTGTTTCTTTGACAGATATGGTTAGGAGTGATGTTGAATCTTTTTAAATGGCTGCCTCTTGGGAAAGGAAAGAAATGGAGGTAAGAGCCACACTGTACAACTTCACCACCATGTGCCACAGACTAAAACGTAAACTTATCCTGGGGGGCTTTAGGGAGTTGGTGTCTTCCTAGTTTGGGGTTTTAATCAGAAACTCTAACTCTCTCCCCACCTTTTTTTTTTTAAACTCAAACACTTTCGAGGAAAATAAGAGAATGGGAATCAATTCTACAATTTTGCTTCTCAGACTCCCTTCAGAAAAGCGAGTAGATGACTAAGAATAAGATCAGAAGGGTTTACCTAAATTAATTTTGTGCTATAGAGAGGGAAATGGGATAGTCGTTCCACTGGAACAGGTTAGTACTGAGACACTCTTGTCTGCTTTATCACACTGCATCTTGGGAGAAGAATGTGAGGTGGTTTTCCTACCCCTGTTTCGTGTTTGAGCAAGCAGAGTAAATAACCTGGTTAAGTCCGCATAGATAGAATCCTATATATTCTATTAGAGGCTTTTTATTAATGTATTCATTTTTATTGATTGATTTTAGGGAGAGAGAGAAGGAAGAGAGAGAGAGATGTGAGATGTGTTGTCCCACTTATTTATGCATTCATTTGTTGATTCGTGTATGTGCTCTGATCAGGGATCAAACCTGAAACTTTGGAGTATCAGGATGATGCTTTAACCAATTGATCTACTGGACCAGGGCAGGGCTTTTCTTGTTTCCAGACCTGAACATACTCAAACTTACTCAAGGGATACAAGGATCCCAGATCTGAGTCCCTCCCCTTCGACAAGGATGCTGGGTTCCACCAGGCAGACCGCCCTGCATTATTCCAGGAAGAGTTTGCACACACTGGCAACCTGGGAACCACGGCAATGACACAACTTGAAATGGGAGTCTTGTTGCAATGGGGCAGTGCTGTTTGTGGAAATAAGTGCACGGTTATCCCTGCTGCTCTCTGCTATTGATTATTGGCATTGTTACCACTGCTGAGGCTATGGGGGCCTGGCTGCTGCTGTTTGTTGCCTCTGTTGAGAGTTTCCATAAATTCAGCTTGCCCATGGACTGCAAGAGTTCTCCCATTCAGCTTCTACAGCCGCCAACTTCCTCCCGTGCCTCGTAACTCAGGTTTCTGAAACAATCTGATTGGACCTTTGACCTCTGGTTCCCATGTGTTAAGTTCGCCTGGGCCTTGTTGCCTCCCGGGACCCAAAGGTGCCTCCCTGCCCCTGTGTCTGGTGCTCAGTACAGGTCTGATGAGCCGAGATCAGGTTTGTGTGATACAAAAGAGCCTGTGGGTGGGCATTGGCTAGAAATCGCTCCAGGTATTTTTGCTAAGTAATGACTAATACGTATACATTGCTGAAAGTTCAAACGACTTCAAATTATTTCTAATAAAGATACATTTCATATTTTTCAGCTACTGATATGAGCAGGATACCAAGTTTTATTTGCATTATGTTCAAAATGGCAAACATGAAAACTTATGTAAAATACATCAAAGGGTTATCTATGAAATCGAACACTGCTTGTCCCTGTAGGAATCTATGAAGGTCACCTATATTGTTCTCTCTCTCTTTTTCTTTGGGTTTGTAAAAGTTTAAGTACTTATAATGATCAGACAATTATATTTATATGGGGCTAACAATTATGTGTATTTCATATATTTAGTATTATCTATATTATTATATTTTATATTATATCATTGTCACATTTTATATATTTTAATTTTATCTCCAATCTCTAGTTCTTTATTTCTATGACATTAAACATGGTACCCCTGATAATGCTTAAATTTTAGTCATATAATATTAAACATGAGCAAACATATATATCATATCTAGTATTAAAGATGATTTGTAACTTTTTGAACTAATACAAATCAACCAAGTCATAACTTTTCAATATTTATATTATTTAATATAAGCGTGCATATTTATTTGACATGAATAAATTGTTTTAAAGATTTTATTTATTTATTTATTTTTAGACAGAGGAGAAGGGGGAGAGAGAGAGAGAGGGAGAGAAACATCAATGTGTGGTTGTCTCTCATACACCCCCTACTGGGGGCCTGGCCCACAACCTGGGCATTTGCCCTGATCGGGAATCGAACCTGCAACCCTTTGGTTCGCAGGCCAGCATTCAATTCACTGAGCCACATCAGCCAGGGCTGAATAAATAGCTTTAAATGTATACACCAAGAGCTATCCCCATCAAAACCTAAACTTTATAAGAGAATTTACTGCTTTCTTGTTTATTCTTAAAAGACAAAAAAAAAACATTATCACCATGGCAAGAACCAGCTAAAGGATCTATGGCACTTCAGTGCCTAACTCTAACTTGCATCCCCTTTGACTTTCCCCCCGACACGTTCAGGGTCACCATCCCAGTGTCCCATGAAAGGGCGAGATGAAGCCTGTGCTCCTCTTCCTCATCATTGTCACCACCTCCATCACCAAAGTTACAGAATGTGCATAATCATAGAGGCTGAGAAATTGTGTGTGTGTGCATGCGTGTGTGATAAACTCCTTTGTTTATTGTGTTAGGACGAATCGTCCAAGCAGCAGACACCAAGACAGACATAAACAGGAAAGATTTTAGGGGAAAGACCTGTGAGAGACAAAAGGAGGAGGGAGTTGGAGTGGCTCAGACAGCCTTTAGACAGCAACGGGTTCTGTCTCTGAGGGAAAAGGGAGCTTGGGAAATTTAGACGGAAGCGTCCTAGATTGCTGTGCCTCCTAAAAAATATTTGGCAAGATTATCAGGGTATCCTTCCACCAAATGAGCTGTTTGACGTGTTCTGTTTATTCCCAGAAATGAACACGCCTTCTTTTTAAGAGTAAAAGACTTTCATTAAAAAATATGCCAAATGGTCTCCATAGTGGCCTGGAGAAATTAGTTCATCCTTCTAATACAAAGTCTTACTGATAACAGCTACAAGCTTTTTTTTTTTTTTTTTTTTT